>JAJIBD010025965.1:0-43338 GCA_021461705.1 Cryptotis parvus | reverse complement strand
TTCTAACATCTTATTTCTGTGACATTTTTAGTTGGTAGTATAAATTACATATATTACACATTATAAACATTGATTATATATCTACAAAAATTTTCTTGGATTCTGGGACAGAGCAAAGCCCAACGGTGGGGTGTTTGCTTGCACAGGGCCTACTTGTGCTGGCCTTGGTTGGATACTCGGCATCCATAGGGTCCCCCCGGCACCACCCATGAGCATCCCAGAGTGTGACTAAAAGCAAAAAAAAAAAAAAATTTTCCTGGTTCTTTCACATTGTTAAAATTCTAAATAAATTTGTAATCAGTTGGATTGGGACTCTGTATTGCGTCTATTTTGTTGCTCTTTGGATGATGTATTTTGGAAGCATAATTAAGCTATATTTACAAATTTTTTTGAGTATTAAATGGAAATAATAAATCTTCATGGTGAGGGGCCAGGAGCAATAGTCCAGCCGGTGGGCGGGTTGCCTTTCTGGCGCCACCTTCCTGTACCAGCCTGGGTTTGATCCTGGCATCCCATATGGTCCCTGTGTCTCTTCCAGAAGTAATTCCAGAGTGCAGAGCCAGGAGAAACCCCCTAGCATTGCCGGTGTGACCCAAAAAGAAAAAAAAATGTAAATAAATAAATGAAAGACAAACAAACAAACAAATAAAATAAATAGATAAATCAATATTCGGAGTGATTTTATGAAATCCATATAATGTTCATACTGCTATGGGTATCTGTTTAATCTATTGATGTGTTTTTGTGTTGTGCAGAACAATCAGCTTCTGAAGAATATTTACAAATATAAGCTAACTCATTTTTAGTTCAGCTGTGAAAAAATACTTGAAAAGTTTTTTACATGCAATGATATTCTAAAACTCAAAGAAAAAAAAAAAATAAAATAACATCAATAAATCATAGCTATATTTCCCCCAAAGAAAGAAAACATTTTAATAATGTGTCTATTGATTTGTTTTATTAGTTGGATAGCGTCCGTAGGCAAAGCAGAACATCACCAATTATGTTTTGTGCAAAAACCACTCTGTCACATAATTAAATAGATGGCAGAGTTTTGTTTCATGAAAAATTATACATAATCAACTAATAATCTTCACTGTTACTGCTGATAGTATAAGCAACTAACATATAGTATAATTGATGAACTCATCCAATTGTTTGTCATATATACTTAGCTGCTGCACAAACACCCACAAATCTCATTTTTGTTTTTGTTTGATGTGTGTGGTTTTCATCTGCACGGGTCAGGGTACTCATAACTCTTTTCTAGGGATTAATTAGAGTGGAGCCCAGGGGGACCATATGTAGTGCCAGGGATCAAGCATGATGATGGGGGCACAGGTGATAAGTATGTTAACTCCTGTTGTATCTCTCTGGCCCAATAGAATTCTAATTTTTTAGTTGCTCTGAGGTCGACCCTCTGCAGTGCTTTGGTTTTATTCTGACTCTGTGCTCAGGATTACTTTTTGCCAAGGCTCTGGTGACCAACGAGGTTCTGCTGTAGAAATCTTTGATCCACAGTATGCTCCACGGACACTATCTTTCTGGTCCCAAAATTCAAATATCTTAAGAAAGTATGAACAAGATATCCTTAAAACTAGACTAGCAAACACTATAGTGAAGACTACGTATAGTTTAAAATGACTTTGAAAATGCATAGAGAAAGCTAAAGTATTGAGTGATAATAGCTCTTTTTCTGTGGGTGTCTGAGGAAGTGTTGGCGACACGCTTCAGGTGCAGGGGCTACACAAACTCCCCTTTGCAGCACTCCAAGCATTTGAAGGGGGCTTATAATTATAATAAAATGACCAATCAATACTTGATTTGTGGCAAAGAAAAGGAAAAAAATCATAGTATTTGGTAATTTTCCAAAGAACTTAGAAGTATATTTGGAAGAAAATTATTCTTACACTAGATTTATTTTTAGGAAGGTCTAGCACAATTGGAAGAAGGCATAAATAAGTCACATATTTGAAGAAGGCTGAATGTTTGGTAGAGCTAACAATTTCTTCTTCCACTTAAAAATAGCAAGAAACTAGTTAGAATTCCTTAGGGGTGATTACTGACATTATATAGATTCAATGTAATTTTTTTCAAAATCATAATATTTCCTTCTTAATTTTTACAAACTGTGAGATACAAGCTGTTAATGTGCTCTAACTTTCAGTCATTTTCTTCTTCTTTTTTCTTCTCTTCTCCTCCCTTCTACTCTCTTCTTCTTCTCCTCCTTCTTCTTCTTTATCTTCCCTCTTCTTCCTTTTCTTCTTCTTCTTCTTCATCATCATCTCTTCCTCTCCTTCTTCCTCAGTTACCCAAATCTCTTTTTTCTCTCTTTCTCTTAATTTTGGGTATTGGTTCTATACGTACCAAAAAGATTATCATGTGCATCCTTTTACCTACTTTAAACACTAAGTTATTTTCCCACTAATCATTTTTCAAATTATTATTGATTAAGATACACAAATAGACTTAAGTGATAAACTCAATATATCTTCAGGGCTAGCCACAATGTAAAAGAAGAGGGAGAGATATGTAGAGTACAGAGAGAGAGATAGAGAAAAAAGAGGATACTGGGGTATCTAAGTGAGGCAGCCTGGGGTGGGTGGGAGGGTAAGGTAGTCGCCGGTAGGGAAATGGGGCACTCGTGGAGGGGATGGAAAGGGTATACTGTACACCAAGAACCAATTATGAACACCTTTGTAATTGTATGTCTCCCGGTGGTATAATACAATTTTTTTAAAAAAGAATAGTTTTCAAGGACTTAGAACAGTTACTGATTGGTAGCACATGAGACCATAAACCCATGAGGGAGTTGAAGAAATCTTTTTCTTTTTGGGTCACCCAGTAATGGTCAGGGTTACGCCTAGCTCTTCACTCAGGATTACTCTGATGGTGCTCAGGGAACCATATGGACTGCAAGATTAAACTCGGGTCGACCACATGCAATGAAAGCACCCTACATGCTGGCCATACTCGAGCCTGGTTGAAGAAATCTTGAGGAAAGGAATATAGAGTGATTTTATACAGAACTTCAAACTATAAATACATAGTAATCAAAATAGTGTTATATTGGATCATAAAAGGTATCTAGAAAATTGAACAGAACTGAGAGGCCAAAGATTTATGAAATTATTTTTGCAATACAGAAACCAAGAGAATAGCTTGATCAATGGAAATGTCACCCACAAAATGCTCACTATTGGGAAAATTAGATAGACTACAAGCAAAAGAATTGGAATAGGCTCCTTTCTAATATTATGCACAAAAGTTAACTCACAATGAATTAAAGACTTAGAAACAAATCTATAAATACATCAAAGAATAGAAAGGCAAATCACTCCATAATATTAGTTTTTAGTGCTAGGTGTTTTCTGATTTATTTCAATTGACAAAGAAAATAAAAAGCAAAAAGTATAAACAAAAAATGATTGCATCAAGCATAAATCTTTGTCACTGTAAATACAAGCTATCATAAAAACCAAAACAAATATTGCTGAATGGAGACAATACACCACACACCAACTTAACGCTAATATCCCAGAAACAGAAAGCAATTTTCAAGATTAAAAAACTATAAACAGGTATAAAGAACACACCTCAGTTAAAATGTGAAGGGAAATGAAATCCAGATGTATCCTTCAAAAGAAGCTATAGAGGTGGCTCACATGAAAATTATTCATCATCTTTATTATTATGTATGTAAAAGTCAATTTTCTGTAGCCTTGGTCAATCTCTATGAACAGTAATATGAAAAGTTGATAAAAAATTACAAACATGCCTACCAATGATATGGCATAGTTGTTCTTATAACTATAAAACACTAGCTAAACATTGAATTGCATATATTATTTTGAGTAGCCTGAAAATATATATATATACGCTATATACATATGTATATTATACATATGTATATATGCATATATATACACACACATACTCATTTGAGTATATATATACATACATATGTATATATATTCATTTGGTGATACTCAAAATAATCAGATCTCTAAGCTTTTAAATCCAATGCAGATGCAAATTATGGTTGAGTACAACTGGGGAGTTATGGAATTAGCATTTCGTTTCAAGGGATTATGCTTTCTGTAATGCAACAATCGAAGTTTCCATTTTGGCACCAATGTTCTACAAGAACCCTTACATAGCTGAGTATAGCCTTGAGGTTCCATGTATCACTTAGTTGAGCCTTAGTATTCCTTGGCACAGCTAGGGTCAGAGCAGATTCACACTCAAAAGTACTAACACTGAATCACTATTGGCCAGGAATCACGTATTAGTGTACCCTAGGTCCTCTTGGTACCTGTTCGGAAACCTCTTCTCCAAAAAATAGAATGGCATGCTTCTCATCTATACAAAAGACAGTTTTTTTTTTGATAAAATAATGGATAGAAATGGAGGATATCATAATATGTAGTATCACACAGAATGAAAATGAAGAATATGCTTAATGTAAAGAAAATGTATGGTGAGAATAACTAAAATTAATATCCAGGGGCTATTTTTGCCCAAAATATTAAGTTATATTAAGTACACAATATGTATATTTTTAACTTTAGCATTTATTAGCATCATGTATTTTTATCAAATTGGTTTGTGTCTAGTAGTCTATTCCATTACTTATAAAATAAAATTAACAATATCTATATTATTATAGTTTCATAGACATAGTATTAAAAGGATACAATCAATTATCCCATTGAGGTATAGAAAATTCTCAGAATAGGTAGTATGATTAATACTTAGTTTAAATGTTAATGATTCTATTTGTAAGAATTATCCTACTTCTTATATAAAATAAAGTTTAGTTAAATAAGGCTTTTTATTTCTTGAAGAAGTGTCTTTTAATTTTTTCAATGCACAGAAGTTGTGAAACCTCTTGGATGTTTAATTAAGAATTCCCCACTATCCCTCTTATAATTATAGAGAACACTGCCCCTGTTAACATGCGGTATGCAGAACAGGTTTCATAAACCAAGTTTTAAATGGGGGTAGATTCAGAGGTCCCTGAAGGCAGTTACCAATCAGCCAACTGCTAAGTGGAATAACCTCAGAATTGCAATAGATGCTTGATCAAACACAAAATGCTCTTGTTAAACAGCCATAATGAAAGATCTCTTAACTGTAGGATAGGGGATAGGTTGGATAGGTGGTGTGAGAAAGTGTGTGTGTGTGAGAGAGAGAGAGAGAAAGAGAGAGAGAGAGAGAGAATAGATATTGTTAGCTAGCTGTAGTTGTTTGGCACCATTATAGGTTAAATGGACAGCATTTTGTGCACTCTTATTTTAAATAAAATAGCTAATGTTTATTTGTCACTCAATCATAGGTTTTAGGAAGTGTAACAATTTTTACCCTTCTTCATTATTAAAGGCTTCTGTTAATTTTTCATTCTACAAAGACACAGAATTTCCCAGCTCAATTGATTAAATTTGGTTGTTTTGTAAAAGACTGATTCATCCAGTCATAGTGTGGGCCATTTGAAGAAATATTCCCATATAATTAGTAGGAAAAATGACAACTAATTTGTTTTCCAGGATAACTGCACTGAGCTTTCATCCAAATTTGAAATATCTAGAACTGTGACATAAACTTATGTTGTATACCAATATCATCAGTATAGTCTATACAAAAAAAAATGATAAACATATCCTATGCAATTTAAGGATTGAATTAACTGATTAGTGTGTAACACTAGGTACTGGATTTTAGCCTATAACACAATACAAAAAAGAAGAGAAACAATAAAAACCTGGATTATCACTAAAAAGACCAAGATTTTGCTAAAGATCTTACAGAGAAATACCCTGAAGAAGAAGTACAGCTGTATGATGAGCAAGAAAAGACACACACAGACACTTTTTTTGTAAGTTTGTATCCTATAGGGGAACAACATGAACTTGTGAATAAAGAGAAAGAAGCAATATATTTCTTAGCGTAGATAAATTTGAATTAGTTAAGGATAAAACCAAGAGAAAAATCTTGTTAGAGAACAGGTTTATATACTTGAGACATACTATAGCTTTTGAAAAGGACAAATCGCCAAGACTTTCTCATCTACTATTTTACAAATGCACAACATGTCCACACCATGTATTGTAATTATTTTATAATAAAGTAAGCATAGATTCATTTGAGTGTGAGACTATTTGGAAACAAACATTTGTGAAAGGCACTTTGGATAATTGTGTAACACTTAAAAAGAAAGTGAAAGACACTTTGGATAACTATATAGGAGTTATATGTTGTTGTAGACATAAATGATTATTTCAAGATATCCTGTTGTAATTTTTTTTTTGTCTTTTTGGGTTCACAGCCGGCGACACTCAGGGGTTACTCCTGATGCTTCACTCAGGAATTACTCCTGTCAGTATTCAGGGGCCATATGGAATGCCAGTGATCAAACACGGGTTAGCAACATTAAGGCAAACACCCTACAAAATTGCTATCACTCCAGCCCCCCAATTTTCAATTTCATACATCGTCTATTTGGCACACTAAAAAAAGTATGTCTTGGGGTGTTGAGAAATTATAGAAAAGGCATGGAGTTTATCTTGCACATTGTATAAGCAGGTTCCATCCCAGAATCTTATATGACTCCCTGAGCCTGCCAGACAGTGTATACTAAGCACAGATCTGGAAGTAAGCCCTGAGCACCACAGGGTGTGACCCAAAACAATAACAATTTAAAAAAATACGCATATGTGATTGATAAAGATGTTAAAATGCAGAGAGTGTGCATTGGTTACTTTACATATTAAAATACATTTTTGAATATGTGATTGATAAGTTATTAAGATTCGGAGATTATTCTGCAATATGTGGGTGGATGCAATGTAATCACAAGGCTCCTTATGTTTTAAAGAGGATGATAGCAGAGTCAATTAGAAGAGATGTTAAAATGTAAGCAGGAATCAAAGTGAAGCTATTTCTGGCTTCAAAAAGAACCAAAAAGTAGAGTCAAAAATTGTAGACACACTTTTAAAGTTTGAGAAAGTAAAGGAATTCTTATAGATAAATTTGAATTTATGTAGCCCTGCCATCACCTCCAGTTAGAGTCCTGTGAAACATCTTGGTCTTTTTTCAGAATTGTACCATAATAAATGTGTCTTATTTTTAATAAATTTAGTTTTGAATGGCCTAATATCATAGCAATAGAAGACTGAAGCATATATTTAATTGTTTAGACATAAATAATAACCTCATTTAATAAATTTATGTATAGCCATATTTATTCTAAATAAAGTTACTTTCTAAGATGTAAAACAAAATTATTATCTACAGCAACTAAATCACTAAAATGTTGGTTCTAAGTTATTCTACATTCAGTTACTCAATCTAGATTTACATTATATCCTAAGGTTTATTTTATGCTACTTTTAGTACATTATCTTTTTACAAATCAGATCTGGAATAATATGCTAAAGTATTTATTTCCATACTGATTAAAGTGCTGACTTTATGAATACTCAATAATCCAGAAGCATCAATCTGCACTTCTATATTAATCACAGCACTACTCTCGTAGCCAGAATCTAGAAACAACCTGAGGTGCCTGAGAACAGAAGACTGGATAAAGAAACCATAGTACATCTACACAGTGGAATGCTATGCAGCTGTCTGGAAAAAATACTCATGAAATTTGCATGAGTAATTTTAATCTCTGAGGCCCACTAAATGTGTGGGCCTAGAGATTATCATTTGAGTGAAGTTAGTCAGAAGGATAAGGATAAATATAGAATGAATGTATTCATTTCTGGGCTACAAATATATACCAGTTTTCTACTATCACTATCGCTATCTTCCTGTTCATCATCTATTTGCTAGAGTGGGCACCAGTAATATCTCCATATGTCCTGTCTCATGCTAGTAGAACCCAAAGGCATCTGCTTGCTCCAGGAACATAAAGAGCCTCAAACCATTATATTAGGTCATGGGGATAACCTAATATAATTGTTACTGGTATTTGGCATATCAAATACTACCGAGCAGCTTGCCAGGCTTGCTGTGTGGGTGGCATACTGTTGTAGTCACCTCTAAATAAAGCGTTTATTGATGAAGATGCGCCTTTGAGCCAGTCTGTGATAGTCTGGTCTGCTGGGTGGAGTTGTGACAAGAGGGAAGTACGGATGTGGGAAATGGCGGGCCCCATGGAGTAGGAGAGGGTGGTCTGGCTTGTTGTGAGGCTTTGCTGGGGTGGCAGGCCAGGGCTAGAACCCACCATGCCTCCCGGGCACCCTCACGAGCAGCTGGGCACAGGGAGAGGCAAGTAGCAGCTCTGCCCCATGTCTGAAAGTCTCTGGTTCCAGCATACCTGGGCCGGATTGAAAAAAGAACTTGCTGCAGGGTGGCTGTCGATGATCCAGGCTGTGATAGTCTGGTATGCTGGGTGGAGTTGTGACTAGAGAGAAGTCTGGATGTGGAAAAATGGTGGGCCCCATGGAGTAGGAGAAGGTAGTCTGGCTTGTTGTGAGGCTCTGCTGGGGTGGCAGGCCAGGGTAGGAACCCTCCATGCCTCCCGGGCACCTCACAAGCAACTGGACACAGGGAGGACAAGTCAGCTCTGCCCCCATGTCTGAGAGTCTCTGAAAAAGAGTTCAGCATACCTGGGCCGGATTGAAAAAGAACTGCTGCAGGGTGGCTGTCGATGATCCGGGCTGTGATAGTCTGGTCTGCTGGGTGGAGTTGTGACAAGAGGGAAGTCCGGATGTGGAAAATGGCAGGTCCATGGAGTAGGGGAGGGTGGTCTGGCTTGTTGTGAGGCTCTGCTGGGGTGGCAGGCCAGGGCTAGGACCCAGCCATGCCTCCTGGGTGCCTCACGAGCAGCTGGGCACAAGGGAGAGCAAGTAGCAGTTCTGCCCCATGTCTGAGAGTCTCTGGTTCAGCATACCTGGGCCGGATTTAAAAAAAAAAAAAACTGCTGCAGGGTGGCTGTCGATGATCCAGGTTTTCTACTAATTGTTGGAAATGGTAATGCCAGACTCAAACTGAGCATTGAATGAGGCAAAGGATTTACATGATCACTGTATCATTGTTCTTTTGTGCATCATTGATTTGCTCGAGCGGGCACCAGTAACATGTCCATATGACCTGTCTCATGCAAGTAGAGTCCAAGGGCACCTGCTTGCTCCAGGAACATAAAGAGCCTCAAACCATTCCATTAGGTCATGGGAATGAGGTCTATAATTGTTACTGGTATTTGGCATATCAAATACAACATGGGTAGCTTGCCAGGCTCTGCCATGCAGGTAGCATACTCTGGTAGTCATGTCTAAATCCAGCATTAGTTGATGAACCGCTTGGCTGCAAGCAGCCACGCGAGCTGGGCTGTAATACTCTGGTCTGCTGGGTGGAGTTCTGATGAGGGAGAAGTGTGGATGTGGAAAATGGAGGCCCTCATAGAGTGGGGGTCATCTGGCTTGTTGTGAGGCTCTGCTGGAGTGGCGGGCCAGGGCTAGAACCCGCCATCCTCCCCAGCTCCTCATGAGTGGTGGGCACAGGGGAGAGCCAGTAGCAGTTCTGCCCTATCATTTATATGGTAATCCATGAATATCTGTAGGTCAAGCCACAATGTGAGAGAAGGAGGAGAGATAGACAGATAGACAGACAGTCCATAAATATCTGTAGGGTCAAGCCACAATGTAAGAGAAGAAGAGACAGACAGACAGACAGACAGACAGACAGACAGACAGACAGACAGACAGACAGACAGACAGACAGACAGACAGATGAGATAGATAGATAGATAGATAGATAGATAGATAGATAGATAGATAGATAGATAGATAGATAGATAGATAGATAGAGTGAGAGATAGAGTGATTGATAGATAGATAGATAGATAGACAGGCAGACAGAAAGACAGACAGAGAGAAATTGAGAAATAGAGAGTAAAGAGTGAGAGAGAGAGTGAGAGAGAAGAGGAAAACTTCCCTACTATGATTGTAGGCTGGGGGGGTGGGGAATATGGGGGACACTGGTGGTGGGAAACGCATGCGGTTAGCGGGATGGGTGCTGGAGCACTAAATGGTTGAATCCAATCATGAACATCTTTGTAATTGTATATCCATGATGCTAAAATAATATAAAATAAAAGTATATAATCCTTAGAATAATCAATTTTATTTATACATTTTTAGGCAAATGAAGCCATACTAATATAATACATAAAAGTCCATATTTCAAATAAACTTTTGTTCTAGGAAAATTTTTTTATGAAAACGTTTGATTTTGGGCTACACCTAGCAGTGCACAGGAGTTAGTTCATGGTTCTTGACTCAGGGATCTCTCTTAGCAGGTCTCGGAAAGATATGGGATGCAGGAATGGAATGGTTTGTCTCCTGCAAGTCAAATCCCTGTCCACTGTTCTATCTCTCCATCTCCCTTAAATTTGTTTTTAGTCTTGTTTTCCTGAATTCCTTTGTAGGAATTATCTCCAGCTTATAAACTGCTTTCGAACACAATCAATTCTTCTTTTAAGAAGCATATGCTTCTTAAATCAATCAGCTACATTATCATTGTTGTTCGATAGCTATGGCACATCCATTTAATAAATCACCTGGGATAAATTTACAGAAGGTGAGTTTAAAGATGCAAAAAAATACAATTTCCTCCCTCATAAGATTGAAGTGAATTGAAAGGAATGGGTTTCATGCTACCCAGCTCTCTCTGTTTTATCCTTTCATCTGTTCTCATTATGAAGCGTGATATGTATTCTCCCATTTGTTGAATTTTCATTTATTTTGGTTTGAAATTATAGATATTTCAACAGGAACAATTTCAACTCTTTGTTCAATTAGATAGTAAATCATGCATGTGCCTTAAAACACAAAAAAAAAAATGAGCAATACAGCACAAATGCTATTGTTACAAGATTTTTTCTATTCAAGCGTAGTCCCACTGGATAACTTGTGGACAAAGTATATAATATATATATATACCTATATTTATATATATAAATATATATACACACACACTTTGTGGACAAAGTGGAATAATATAAATAGTATATTATATATTATAATATATACATTGTGTAAAAAGTAATATAATATAAATAATATTGTATTATGCATTATAATATAATATGTTTCATATATATAAACATCCTAGAACAAAAAATGGGGAGAAGCAATGAAAAGAATTTTCTTAAAGAAGAAATACGAAAGGGCAAAAGACACATAAGAAAATGCTCTACTACTTAATCATCATGGAGATGGAAACCAAAACAACAATGAGATATTATCTCACACCATGTCCAAAATAACAAGAACAACCAATGCTGCTGGTACAGATGTGGGGAGAAAGAGACACTCCTTCATTTTTGGTGTGAATACTATTCCAGTCGTTTTGGATCACAATATGGGCATTCTTCACAATGCTAGAAATTGAGTTTTCATATGATCCAGCAATATCACTTCCGGGAATATACTCTAGGACATCAAAAATACACAACAGGAATGTGATCTGTATTTCTTTTTCTCTTTTTACTATAGCATATCTTCTGAGTTTTCCATGTAAAATCAGAAAAGGTTATATCTATCTTGTCCTATGCTGTTCCACATACATTTTTTGTTATTTTTTATTTTGTCTAATATGTTATTATGCTACCATGCACATATACAAGTACAAAGATGTTCATGATTGGGTTTCAGTCATACATTGTTCCAAGACCCATCCCTCCACCAGTTCCCTATTCCCACCACCAATGTTCTCCAAATTCCCTACTTCCTCATCAGCCTACCTCTATAGCAGACACTTTTCCTCTTCTCTCTCTCTCTCATTCTCTCTCTCTCTCCATCTGCACTTCTGTGTTTATTGCAGCGCTATTCACAATAAGCAGAGTCTGGAAACAGCTCTAGTGCCCAAGAACAGATGACTAGTTTCAGAAAGTATGATACACCTACACAGTGAAATAATGCAGTTGTAAGGAAGGAGGATAACTATATGGAATTTGCTTATCAATGATGTACATGGAGAGTACCATTCTGAGTAAAATGAGTCAGAATGATAGGGACAGACTCAGAATTTTTGCACTCATTTGTTGTGTGCAACATAATATGAAACAAACATCTAAGGACAGTGGAAACAAGGTCCAGGAAATTTGGTCCTTGTTTGGAAACCTGTTCAACCGCTTGATGAAAAGACAGTTAGGCTAGGGAAGGGGCCATTATCACAAAGACAGTGACAATTGAGCATTGTATAAGAACTATGTGCAGAATAGGTAAAGGAGAAATACATAGTAATCTCGCAGAATCTTTATGGCAAACCATGATGACCAAGGGAGAGAGAAGGTGAAAGAAGGAACATACCTGCCATAGATACAAGCTGTTTGGTTCGAGAGGGAGGTATAGAAGGAGGGTAAAGACCACATTGGTGTTGGCAAACATGCACTGGTGGAGGGATGGGTTTTGGAACACAGTGAACAGCCTTCTAAACTGTATGGCACTGTGATTTAATCTAATAAGTTAAAATATATCACTTGATCACTTCACTTGATCACTTGAATCCCGTTATTCATCGATTTGCTCGAGCGGGGACAGTAACATTTATAAACATTTCTGTTACTGGATTTGGCATATCGAACACGCATCAGACAGCTTGCCAGGCTCTGCCGTGAGGGTGCTATATTCTCATTACTTTGTGGGGGCTCTCTCAGAGGGGGTGGGTAGGAATATTTATGGTAATTTGGAGGTAAATCGCCGGCGGGGGAAAAAGCTGGTTTCTGCTATGCCAGGTGTATCTGTGTCCGTTAATATATATATATATATATATATATATACAATACATATTTTATATTGTTAAAATATATATACAATATAAAATGTATATTATATTATATTATATTTAATATATAATGCATTGTATATTACATTACACATTATAATATATGAATACATTATATCAGTATTAACATATTTCTAATCTATATTATATCACTTGTATCACTTATCTTCCCATTGTTCATCAATTTGCTTTCGAACAGGTGCCAATAACGTCTCCATTCAGTGGGAATGCTGTCCATTATAGTTACTGTTTTTGGCATATCCAATACACCAGGTAGCTTGCCAGGCTCTTCCGTGGCTCTGGGTTCATCCCAGAGGGTCCCATCCTTTTCTCCGTCAGACCATCAACCATCCAGGGCCCATGGGGCAGAGCCTTGGTTGTATACAAGGCTGTCTCCTGTCTGCCACCTGCTGATGCACCTGGGCACCACAGCCACACCTGCGACACATCAAGGGGAAGTGAATAATGAAGCCCTAACTAAAAAAAAATTTTTTTGCTTTTTTGGGTCACACCAGTAGCAATGCTCAGGAGTTACTCCTGGCTTTTCACTCAGAAATTACTCCTGGGGGTGCTTGGGGGACCATATGGAGTGCCAGGGATCGAACTCTGGTCAGCTGTGTGCAAGGCAAACACCCGAATGGCTGTGCTATTGCTTTGGCCCCATAATAAAAAAAACTTCAGACTTTAAATGATGAAGTACCTATTATGTCTAATATCCTTTATTAGAAAATATGCATAATTAAGAATTCAATTCATTATTGTTCTACAAACATACAAACAATACATCAAACTGCCATGTAGTATACATAATTCATTATATTTTCTAACTTAACCACTCCAATCCCTTTAATTTTTAAATGTTCTTCAAAATAATTATCAGAAATATTTATTCTACAGTATAAAACACAGTGGATAATCCATTTTTCCCAAAATGAACTAACTGTGCATGGTGTGAGGTAGCAAAGACAGACTGCTCTTCCGTGGTGATGGTATCCCGGGCAAAAGCACTCATTCTCTCTCCACATGAAGAGAGTGGGCAAGAATGGACAGTCAGCTTTCATCATTTCATCAACCACTGCTGTTCCAGAGTATTCAACTGCCTGGTTTTTATTTTACAACATCAGTATTTATTTGAAAATAGCAGATATAACAATTTCCAACATGATCTCCAGGAATGATACTCAGCTCTGAACCATACTTTAGGAAAACATTTCCAGCAGCTTTTGCAGGATTTATTCCTATTCCATCATTGGTTATGATTGCACTTGTTGCTGCAGGAACTTTTAATTCTTCCACTGCAAACTTTAAGACTGCTGTGAAAGGTGTGCTTTCAGGAACCCTGAGCACTTTATAAGGAAGTCGTGGGTCGAACATCAGCGTGATCTTAAAGGAAACCTTAGACATGGTGAAAGAGATTGGCCTGTGGACCCTCACTGACACCTTCCAGAGCCCTACTTATTCTATTATATATACTATATATATTAATAGGCACCTATATATCATATATATATTATATATTATATATTAACAGGCACCTATCTAATAGACACCTATTATATATATTAATAAGCACCTCCCGGAGCCCTAATTTCTATTATATATTAAATATATATCTCATCATCTTCTGTGCTAGAATATGTGTGTATTTATTTTTAGTACTACCTTTTAAAACAGGGCTATTATTAACATAAACTAAAGGCACACTATTAGTATAAGAAAATCAAAAACATATGAAAACAGTATATTCTTTCTAGTAGTTCCTATTATAAATTGGAAAATTAGTATATAATAATAAATATATTTGTATAACATTTGTATAATATTTGTACAAATATGTATATACTAATAAAGACAAGTTTCAATGGTTTTCCATAGGAGTTCAAGAATAAGTGTAAAAATGCTGAGAGATAAAGATGATCTCTGGGTAGGATTAGAAAAAAACAGAGGAAGAATTGAATGAAAAAAATGGAAACTAAATTGTTTCACATCACCACAATCAAAGTGTATATTTGTAACCAAGATTAATTAAACTTTGGACTAATGCACAAAATGAATATTTTCAGATATTTGAGGTTCATGAAAGATTCACTTATATCACTTGTCTTCCCGTTGTTCATCCATTTGCTCGAGTGGACACCAGTAGCATCTCCATATGTCCTGTCACATGTTAGTGTAGTCCAAGGGCATCTTCTTGCTCCCGGGAACATAAAGAGCCCCAAACCATTCATCAGGTCATGCGAATGAGGTACTGGTATTTGGCATATCAAATACAACACGGGTAGCTTGCCAGGCTTGAAGGAATATTTTAAGTACTTGACTTACTGTGACCATTGGTGTCTACCCTATTTCTTTGAGGGCTGCTTCTTTGGGGCCATTCAAGTTACCAGTTTTTATAAGGCATATGGAATATATCACTTGTTTGTCTTCCCATTGTTCATCAGTTTTCTCGAGCAGGTGCCAGTAACGTCTCCATTCATTGGAAATGAGGTCCATCATTGTTACTGTTTTTGGCATATCGAATATACCATGGGTAGTTTGCCAGGTTCTTCCGTGGCTCTGGTTTCATTCCAGGGGACCCAGTCCTTTTCTATGTCAGACCATCAACCATCCAGGGCCCACGGGGCAGAGCTCTGGGTGTAGACAAGCCTATCTCCTTTCTGCCACCCCGCTGATGCAGCTGGGCTCCACAGCCTCACCTGCAACACCTCAAAGGGCAGATGGAATATATAAATATATAATATAACATATAACAATAAGCACTGTATTAACACATGTATTTCTTTCCTAAAACCAAACTCTTCAGAATACTTATAGCTAGACACAATTTTATTACAAAGAGGAGCTGATCACACCCTGGCTCATCGAGACACACCCCTGCGACAGTCTTTTTCAATAACAGCCCAGATATGCTGATCCAGAGACTCACAGAAATGGGGCAGAATTGCTTACTGGCTCTCCCTGTGAACAGCTGCTCACAAGGTCCCAGGGGGGGAGGGGGCGGGTTTTAGCCTTGGCCCGCTATCCCAGCTGAGCCTCACAAGAAGCCAGACAACCCTCCACTCCATGAGGGTTGCCTTTTTCCACATCCAGACTCCCTCTCATCAGAACTCCACCCAGCAGAGGAGCTGATCATACCCCTGCTCTTGCAGCAGATCAGACGTGACTACAAGTGTATGACACCCGCAATGCAGAGCCTGGCAAGCTACCTGTGTCGTGTTTGATATGCCAAATACCAGTAACAATTATAGACCTCATTCCTATGACCTGATGGAATGGTTTGAGGCTCTTTATGTTCCTGGAGCAAGCAGATGACCTTGGGCTCTACCAGCATGAGATAGGACATATGGGGATGATATTGGGGCCTGCTCAAGCAAACAGATGATGAAAGGGAGACAAGTGATTAGAAGAAATACACTTTAAAAAAATCAAAGCTTTCAGAAGATAGTTGTTGAGGGCTTGAGATATAGCCCAATTTGCTGAGTACATGCTTTGCATGCAGAGGGTATAGGTTTGATTTCTGGCATTCAAATAAATTTTTTAATGATGAAGGTAGTTGCCGGTATACAAAAGTAGTTGTAGGATGGGCATTTGGCATATGGAAGATATTTTTTTAAGTTTCCATCATTTTTTTTCAAGTTAACCTATTTTATTAGGTTAACTTGAACTGAGTGAAACATCAGAATCCATTTGTTTGATTTGTTTAAGCTCCAAATACTAAAAGATTTGTGAATCCGTGACTTTGAATAGTTATGAAAATCTGAATAAATGATCTGAGCACCATATCTGAAATGTCACTGGTTCTGAGTTTCAATGAATAAGTTCTGAGTTCTAATTTAAGCTCTGGAATTTACTATGAATGTTAACTGTGTAAATCATTTAAGCCTATAGGGATTCAATTATTCCATTTACAAAAATGTTTTTAATTATGAAAAAAATTAAAAGCCAACTTGACTGGAGTGGGAAATTTACTTTTCACAAAATAAATTCAGGTTCAAGGAATTTTTTAAAATTTTAATCTAAGAAATCAAGTCATACATAATCATTTTATTTATGAAAACTTGCATACATATTTTCATTTCTTCAATGAAATATTAAATATGGGATAAATAAAATGACTATGAAGAGCAAAGTGGTATCACTTTACCCCATAGCCTGGGTTAAACTTATCCTTAAGGTTTAACTTGACCCTTGCTCTCCAGGTACTTTTATTATTTTTATAAATATTTTATTATAACCACCATGAGATATACAATTACAAAGATGTTATCACAAGGGTTTCGTCAAACAGTGTTCCAGCATCCATCCCTCCACCAGTGCCCATCTCCCACCACCGATGTCCCCGGTTCCCTCCCCTCCCCAGCCCACCTCCATGGAACATTCTTTATTTCTTTCCCTTTCTCTCTATCTCTTTCTCTTTTCCCTCTCTTCCAGATTGTCGATTAAAGAACACATATTAAAGGGTTGTCATGTGTATCTTTTTTGTGTGTATTTAATGCTCAGTTCTAGGTTGGTATTAGTACTTTTGACAATTGTTAACACACTCTTTCATTTTCTGTCTTACCTAGCCACTGACTACCACACATCTGTGATAATTTCCACCCCTGACAAAACCTCCTGATACATTTTTCACTTGACCTTGGATATTAGTATTATAATATATACATATATATTTATGTCATGCAAATAAATGCAGTCGATCTATATCTGTCTCTCTCATGGCTAATCTCACTCAAAATGATCTTCTCCATGTCAATCTATTTATAGGCAAATTTCATAACTTCATTTTTCCTTACAGCTGCATAGTATTCCACTGTGTAAATGTACCAAAGCTTCTTTATCCAGTCATCGATCTCGGGCACTCTGGTTGTTTCCAGATTCTGGTTGTTGTGAATAATGCTGCTATGAACATAAAAGTAGGGATGATGTTTCTCCTGTGTATTTTTGGCTTCCCAGAGTAGATCCCCAGGAGTGGTATGGCTGGATCAAATGGGAGTTCAATTTCTAGTCTTTGGAGGAATGTCCATATTGTTTTCCAGAAAGGTTGTACAAGTCGACATTCCCACCAACAATGTATGAGAGTCCCCTTTCCCCGCATCCACACCAGCACTTGTTGCTTTTACCCTTTTGGATATGGGCCATTCTCTGTGGTGTGAGGTGATAGCACATTGTTGTTTTGATTTGCATCTCTCTGATGATTAGTGATGATGAGCATTTTTTCAAATGCCTTTTGGCCATTAATTACTTCCTTGTCAAAGTTTCTGTTGATCTCTTCTCCCCATTTTCTAATGGGGTTGGCTGGTTTTTTTCTTATATAACTGTACCAGTGCCTGATATATCCTGGATATTAACCCCTTATCAGATGGGTATTGGGTGAATATTCTTTCCCATTCTGTGGACTGTCTTTTTTATCTTGGTCACTGTTTCTTTCGAGGTGCAGAAGCTTTTTAGTTTCATGTAGTCCCATATGTTTGTATTTTCTTCTAGTTGCTTTGTTAATGGTGTTTCACCTTTGAAGATGTCTTTAGCTTCAATGTCGTGGAGGGTTTTTCCTATATTTTCTTAAACATACTTTATGGTTTCAGGTCTGATCTTGAGATCTTTAATCCATTTTGATCTGATTTTTGTGCATGGTGTTAGACACAGGTCCAAATTCATTTTTTACATGTAGCTGTCCAGTTTTCCCAGCACCACTTGTTGAAGAGGCTTTCCTTACTCCAGTTTGGACTCTTTGCACCTTTAGCAAAGACTAACTGATCATGTCTTTGATGGTGGGTGTCAGGAAACTCAACTTTGTTCCATAGGTCCACAGGTCTGTTTTTATTCCAGTACCAAGCTGTTTTAATTACTGCTGCTTTGTAGTACAGTTTGAGGTTGGGAAAGGTGATGCCTCCCATCTTCTTCTTCCCAAGGATTGCTTTAGCTATCTGTGGGGGTTTATTATTCCATACAAATTTCAGGAGGGTTTGGTCAATATCTTTAAAGAATGTCATGGGAATCCTTATAGGAACAGCATTGAATCTGTACAAAGCTCTACGGAGTATTACTATCTTGACAATGTCAATTCTCCCCCACCCATGAGCAGGGAATGTGTTTCCATTTCCTCGTGTCCTCTTTTATTTCTTGGTGCAGTGTCTTGTAGTTCTTTTTGTATAGGTCCTTTACACACTTGGTTAAGCTGATTCCTAGATAATTGATTATCTGTGGCACAATTGTGAATGGAATTGATTTCTTAATATCACTTTCTTCTCTTTCATTACTTGTGTATAGGAAAGCCACAGACTTTTGTGTATTGATATTGTACCCTGCCACTCTACTATACATATCTATTGTTTCTAAGAGTTTTTGGGTTGAGACTTTAGGGTTCTCTGATTTTAGGGTTCTCTAGGTATAATATCATGTCATCTGCAAATAATGATAGCTTGATTTCTGCCTTGCCTATCTGGGTGCCCTTAATGACCTTTTCCTCTCTGATTGCTATGGCAAGTACTTCCAGTACTATATTGAATAAAAGAGGTGAGAGAGGCAACCTTGTCATGTTCCTGATCTTAAGGGGAAGGCTTTCAATTTTTCCCCCATTGAGAATGACATTCCGCTGTGGGCTTTTGGTAGATGGCTTTGACTATCTTGAGGAAGCATCCTTCAATTCCAATTTTCTGGAGTGTTTTAATCATGAATGGGTGCTAGATATTGTCAAATGCTTTTTTTGCATCTATCGATAGTACCGTATGTTTTTTATATTTTTCTCTTATTGATATGATGTATTATGTTGATTGATTTGTGAATGTTGAACCATCCTTGCATTCCCCAGATGAATCCTACTTGGTCATGATGTATGATCTTTTTGATGAGTCTTTGTATTCGGTTTGCTAATATTTTGTTGAAGATCTTAGCATCTGTTTTCATCAAGGTCTGTAATTTTCCTTCTTTGTGTTGTCTCTCTCTGCTTTGGGTATCAGGGTGATATGTGCCTCGTAAAAGCTGTTTGGCAATGTTTCTGTTTCTTCTATTTCCTGGAAGAGCTTGAACAGGACTGGCAGTAGGTCCTCCTTAAAGGTTTGGTAGAATTTGCCAGTGAACCCATCTGGACCTGGGCTTTTGTGTTTGGGCAGACTTTTTAATTACTGTTTCAATTTCCTCAATGGTGATAGGCTTATTCAGGTATTGGAGGTCTTCTTATTTCAATCGTGGGAGGTTATAGGACTTCAGGAATTTATTCATTTCTTCTAGGTTCTCATGTTTTGTGGCATACAGGTCCTCAAAGTAATCTTTGATGATCTTTTGGATTTCTGTTTTTCTGTTGTGATGTCACCATTTTCATTTCTGATTCTGTTTATTTGGGTTCTCTCTTTCCCTGTCCTTACAAGTCTTACCAGTGGCTTGTCGATCATGTTTAATTTTTAAAGAACCAGGTCTTGGTTTCATTAATCTTTTGGATTTTTTTTTTTTGGTTTCTAGCTCGTTGATTTCCTCCGTAAGTTTCAGTATTTCCTTCCTTCTGCCTGGGTTGGGCTTCCCTTGTTGATCTTTTTTCTAATATTTTCGGCTGTGAGGTCAGGTTATTTATGTGGGCCCTTTCTTTATTTCCTGGTGAATGCTTGCAGAGCTATGAACTTTCCTCTTAACACAGCTTTTGCTTTGTCCCACAAGTTCTGATAGTTGGTATGTTCATTGTCATTTGTTACTAGGAATCTTTGGATTTCCTGTTTGATTTCCTCTACGACCCATTTGTTGTTCACCAGTGAGCTGTTTAGTTTCCAGGTGTTTGGTTTAGCTCACTGTTTCTGTGTATGGTTCACTACTATTTTCAGTGCATCATGATCTGAAAAGATAGTCGCCACAATTTCTATCTTTTTTATTTTGGTGAGGTATTCTTTGTGGCTCAGTATATGGTCTATCTTGGAGTATGTTCCATGTGCACTGGAAAAAAATGTGTATTCAGCTTTTTTGGGATGAAAAGCCCTGTACATATCCACCAGCTCTCTTTCTTCCATTTCTTCGTTCAGGTCCAGTATTTCCCTGATGAGTTTCTGCCTCGTCCATCTATCCATAGTCAATAAGGCACTGTTGAAGTCTCCGACTATTATTGTGCTACTGTTAGTGACTTCTTTGAGGTTTATTAATAGTCGTTTTTAAGTATTTTGCTGGTCCCTCGTTTTGCGCATATATGTTTAGTAGTGTGATTTCTTCCTGGTATACATATCCCTTAATTATTAAGAAATGGGCTTCATTGTCCCTTTTAACGTTTTTGAGCCTGAAATCTATATTGTCAAATACGAGTATGGCCACACCCGCCTTTTTGGAGGGGTTGTTTGCGTGGAGAATGGTCTTCCAGCCTTTGACTTTGAGTCGGTGTTTGCTCTGATTATTCAGATGTGTTTCTGATAGGCAGCAGAATGTTGGATTCAGTTTTTTTAATCCATTTTTGCCACCCTGTGTCTCTTAATTAGTGCATTTAGACCGTTGGCGTTGAGAGAGATTATTGTCATCGGATTTTGTGCCATCTTTCTGTTTAAACTTGTTGTGGTTTTGGGTTGTCTTATTTTGCAATAGACCCTTCAATCCTTCTTTTAGAGTTGGTTTTGATTCTATGAATTTCCTGAGTTGCTGTTTATCCATGAAGTTGTGTATCTTTCCTTCGCATCTGAAAGTAAGTCTAGCAGGGTAAAGAATTCTTGGTGAGGCCTCAAGTTCATTGAGTCTTTTCACAATATCCCCCATTGTTTTCGGGCTTGGAGTGTTGCATCTGAGAAGTCTGCTGTAAATCTCAGGGATGCTCCTTTGTATGTGATTTCCTTCTTTGATCTTGCTGCTTTCAGTATTCTATCTCTGTCTATCGTTTTTGTCATTTTAATAAGGATGTGTCTTGGAGTATTCTTATTGGGGTTTCTTTTTAGCTGGTATCCTTCAGACCTCCTGTATCTGGGGGCATGCTTTCTTCAGTTCAGGGAACTTGTCAGCAATGATGGCTTTGACAGTTTCTTCTTCATCAGGGTTTTCTTCTTGCCCTTATGGGACCCCAGTGATGTGTAATGTTGGTCCTTTGGGCTTCATCCCGGTTTTCTCTGGTAGTCTGTTCATTGATTGTGAGTCTTTTTTTCCATCTTCTGGTTTGTCTACAGAATCTCTGAATCTCGTCTTCGAGATCACTAATTCTTTATTCAGTAGCTGTTACTCTGCTTTGGAGGCCTTCTCCTGTGTTTTTCAGTTCACTTACCTCATTTTTAATATCTGTCATTTCTGCTTGTACTTTGGTCTGAAATTTACTCAGTTCTACTCTCAGGTCCTCCTGTATTCTATTGACTTTGTATTCCATTGTTTCTTTTATTTCCTTGTACATCTTTAACAGTTGCTTCCGAAATTCCTTTTCAGAGAGGATATATAGCTCATCATTATTGCTGGACTCATCTGTATTAGTGACTTCAATCGTAGAGCTTGAAAGACTTCTGCGCTGCTTTACGATAATGACTATTGTAGGTTGAAAATGTGTGTTCTGGTTGACTAGTCAATAGAGTTATTAGGTGCCTGAATTACTTTGCAGCTAGGGACGTATAGCAAAGAATGTAGGGGGCAAATGCTCAGTGGCATCTCAGGTAGATAGACAATACTTCGCGTGGACGCACTAGCGTCCAAGCGGTTTTTGATTTTGGGGTGTTGGTGGGTGGCTCCGAAGTCAGGGCGTCTGGGTGGGGGTAGTTCAGTGGAAGGTCCGAGGACGCAGGGTCGGGCTTGGTCCCCTCCTCAAAGCTGGAGCCCTTTCTCCTGGAGCGGAGTGGCTCGGGGCTGCCCGTTGCAGGAACACACCTGGTAGGAAGAGCTTCTATTTGTTGTTTTGATTTGCATCTCTCTGATGATTAGTGATGATGAGCATTTTTTCATATGTTTTTTGGCCATTCTTATTTCTTCCATGTTGAAGTTTCTGTTCATTTCTTCTCCACATTTTTGATGGGGTTGTTTGTTTTCTTCTTGTAAAGTTTCACCAGTGCTTGCTAGATCCTGGATATTAAACCCTTATCAGATGGGTATTGGGTGAATATACTTTCCCATTCTGTTGACAGTCTTTGTATCTTAGTGACTGTTTCATTTGAGGTGCAGAGTTTTTAGTTTCATGTAGTCCCATATGTTTATCTTTTTTTCTAGTTGCTTTGTTAGTGATGTTTCACCTTTGAAGATGCCTTAGCTTCAATGTCGTGGAGGGTGTTTCCTGCATTTTCTTCAATGTACTTTATGGAGTCAAGTCTGATATTGAGATCTTTAATCCATTTTGATCTGATTTTTGTGCATGGTGTTAGACACAGGTCCAAATTCATTTTTTTACATGTTGCTGCCCAGTTTTCCCAACACCACTTGTTGAAGAGGCTTTCCATACTCCATTTTTAACTCTTTGCACCTTAATAAAAAATTATATGATCATGTGTTTGAGGTTGGGATTCAGGATACTCAATTCTATTCCATAGGTCCACAGGTCTGTTTTTATTCCAATACCATGCTGTTTTAATTACTACTGCCTTGTAGTACAGTTTGAAGTTGGAAAAGGTGATGCCTCCCATCTACTTTTCCCCGAGGATTGCTTTAGCTATCTGTGGGGTTTATTGTTCCATACAAATTTCAGGAGTGTTTGTTCAATTTATATGAAGAATGTCATGGGTATCCTTATAGAGACTGCATTGAATGTGCACAGAGCTCGAGGGGGTATTACCATTTTTACAATGTTGATTCTCCCCATCCATGAGCAGGGAATGTGTTGCCATTTCCTCGTGTCCTCTTTTATCTCTTGGAGCAGTGTCTTGTAGTTTTCTTTTATACAGGTCCTTTGCACACTTGGTTAAGTTGATTCCTAGGTATTTGATTTTCTGTGGCACAATTGTGAATGGAATCGTTTCCTTAATATCCCTTTCTTCTCTTTTGTTATTTGTATATAGAAAAGCCACCAACATTTAGGAGTTGATTTTGTATCCTGCCACTCTACTACATGTGTCTATTGTTTCTAGGAGTTTTTTTGGTAGAGAGTCTAGGGTTCTCCAGGCATAATATCATGTCATCTGCGAATAATGATCCCTTGAGATCTTCCTTGCCTATCTGGATGCCCTTTATGTCCTTTTTTTCTCTGATTGCTATGGCAAGTAGTTCCAGTACTATATTGAATAAAAGAGGTGAGAGGGGGCATCCTTGTCTTGTCCCTGATCTCAGGGGGAAGGCTTTCTGTTTTCCCCTTGAGAATGATGCTTGCTGTGGGCTTTTGGTAGATGGCTGTAACTATCTTGAGGAAAGTTCCTTCAATTCCCATTTTCTGGTGGGTATTATATTGATTGACTTGTGAATGTTGAACCATCCTTGCATTCCCGGGATGAATTCTACTTGGTCATGATGTATATTCTTCTTGATGAGACTTTGGATTCTGTTTGCTAGTATTTTGTTGAAGATCTTAGCATCCATGTTCATCACAGATTCGTCTGTAGTTTTATTTCTTTGTGTTGTCTCTTGTCGGGAAAGCCGCCGGGTCCCCAGCAGTTCTGGGAAGTGAGTTCCCTTCTACCTCCTAAGCTAGGGGGGAGTGGATGAAGACTCAGGAATCCGATGCAGTTTTAAAAGGACTTTACTATCACAGGTCCCAATATACATTCCGAGAGCAGGGAATATCTCCAGAGTCTGGGTTCCCAGGTAGGCCCTAGCCAGGTGTAGGCCAATATGGCTGCCACCACGTGTTGAGGCCCAACAGAGAATGGAGAGGACAGAGAAGCAAAATGCCAAGTGAAGCCGAAATGGCAAAAAGGGGGAAAAAAGAGATCTTCTTTCTTCTTGCAGCTTATTTTATAGCTAGAAATCCACCGAAACTCCCCAGCCCAGCCCAGAATGGACTGGGCTATCTAGAGAAGAAAACAGGAAAATAGCTCTATAGAAATGTAGCAACTTTAGGAGACTTCTGGCTGTTTACAAGGACCCAGTTCTAATTCAAAGCCCCCTAGCACAGCTGGGAGGAGCTGTAAGCTAAATGTAACTTCACCTGGCAGAGAGGGTCAAATGCCTTCAGGAAATTTCTCCCAGCATCTCACCTAATGTCTTTTTTATATGCTAATGTCTTGAGCCAAGATCTGCCTGGAAAAGCCTTTATAGGGGGTAGAGAAGGGGGTTTCTGAGATGGAATGTCTCTGTATCAAAGACTAGTACTAATGCCAGTTAAATATTTCTCCAAGCCTTCACAAGTCTTGTCTATTTCACGGTAGTTTTGTATTTTAGTTGCCTTTAAGTTATCAGGGAGCCATGATTGCTTGCTTAGAGGCAAACAGCATTTCTCTCTGGTCTAATTACTTAGGGATCTAACATGGCAAGGCAAATATGCTGGTAAGATCTAGCTAGTCCCACGATGATTGTGGTAGCATGAGAGAATCTTTATACCAACTTGTACAGTATACATGGTCAGATAAACTGCCACATTTAGAATACCCCCTTATTTACAAAGTGATTTGCAGGAGGCATTCAGAGCAGATGCAGAGGCTCTTAGAGGAGTCCTGAAACAGTCTCTCCCTGAATGTGTATCAGGGTCATATGTGCCTCGTAAAAGCTGTTTGGGAGTGTTTTTGCTTCTTCGATTTCCTGGAAGAGCTTGTAAAGGACTGGCAGTAGGTCCTCCTTAAAGGTTTGGTAGAGTTCACTAGTAAATCCATCTGGACCTGGGCTTTTATGTTTGGGCCAACTTTTAATTACTGTTTCAATTTCCTTGATGGTGATAGGCTTATTCAGGTATTGCATGTCTTCTTGTTTCAGCCATGGGAGGTTATAAGACCTCAGGAATTTATCCATTTCTTCTAGATTCTCATGTTTCACAGCATACAGACTCTCAAAGTAATCTCTGATGATCTTTTGAATTTCTGTGGTTTCTGTTGTGATGTCACCATTTTTATTTCTAATTCTGTTTATTTGGGTTCTCCTTTCCTTTCAAGTCTTGCCAATGGTTTGCCAATCTTGTTTATTTTTTCAAAGAATCAGCTCTTGGTTTCATTAATCTTTTCTCCAGGTACTTTTAATACATGAGCCATAATTTTTTTTTTTTTTCCCAAATTACATCAAAGTCAATCTTTAGACTCAGAAGCAAAAGTATTGTACAATTATAATAGTTTCAGTCTTTGGTATGCAAGTGAGGTGGTGCTTCAGTGCTATACTGTTAAAGATAAGTGCCCAGAGATTTTTTCATTAATTTTTATTAAAAATAAATATAATTGTTAATAATGGTATCATAGAGGTTAAGATTCATGGCCTGCATGAAGTAAATCTTGATTTATCCCTGGTACCACGAGTTCCCCTGATCATTGCATTTTGCTGGGTACACTTCAAGGAGTCTCATTCTGACCAATATAGCATCACTGGGGTAGCCCCAAGAATCCATGGCAGAGCAAAGTTGGAGAGCACCTTGTCTTCATCTCTGGCCTAACTTTGAAGTTAGGAGATGCCCTAACTACACAGCTAGGAGATGCCCCCAGGTATCTGAGGGGTGACCCCAATTTAAAATATAGTCAGTATCAATTAACAGAAAAGGAAGATCTAGTTCATACTTAAACTTTCTCCATAATCAAAACAGAAGATAGCAGACATAACATATAGTTGGGCTCTCTTTTTTTTCCTAAATATTGCTTTATACCACCGTGAGATATACATGTACAGAGATGTTCATGTTTGGGTTTTGGTCATACAGTGTTCCAGCTACCATTCTGCCACCAGTGCCCATTTCCCACCACCAAAGTTAGCATCGTGAATGAAAATTTAGTCCTTCCAAAACTATTCATTCAAAACTGTGTAAATCACTGTAGACTATCCTGTTTATTTTCAGAGCTAGTTTATTGTAGTATTTAATTTTTATTTATTTGTCACTATTAAAAAACAACCAGAAAAATAGGTGTTTTTTTGAGTTAAGTTGTCTATATCATATTTGGATATTCTTGTTTAACTCTATTTCATGGAGATAGTATACTGATATATGCATTGAAATAAAGTTAAGATAATGTATTAAATTTTACTTATTATTTTTAATTTTTAATTTAATTGATGTTTATTTGGTTACTTTTGAGAATTTACCTTTGCAATCTTTTGCATTTCTTTTAACTTAAAAAAGAACCTTCTTGAAAGTAACCAAAATTATTAGAAAGGACAATCAGTACACTACAAAATAATCATATTAAAAATCAAATCATATCAAATCAACTGATTGTCCATTACATTAAAATTAGTTCCCATACTAACTTCTCTAATAAAACCTTAGAATTTTAGTTTAGAATTTCTTAAAGAGAAATTTAAAAATAACTTAAATAATGCAAGGCAGAGCAAGCGGTTCCTTGCTCTCCCTGTGCCCAGCCGTTCATGAGGCAGTCGGGAGGCATGGTGGGTTCCAGCCTTGGCCCACCACCCCGGCAGAACCTCACAACAAGCCAGACGACCCCCACCCACTCCATGGGCACCGCCATTTTCCACATTGGACTTCCCTCTCATCAGAACTCCACCCAGCCGACCAGCCCATCACAGCCCGGATCATCGACACCCACCCTGGAGCAGTTTCTCACAACAGAACCTCACAACAAGCCCGACGACCCCCCACCCACTCCATGGGCGCCGCCATTTTCCACATTGGACTTCCCTCTCATCAGAACTCCACCCAGCCGACCAGCCCATCACAGCCCGGATCATCGACACCCACCCTGGAGCAGTTTCTTCCTCAATCCAGCCCAGGTATGCTGGTCCAGAGACTCTCAGACATGGGGCAGAGCGGTTCCTTGCTCTCCCTGTGCCCAGCCGTTCATGAGGCAGTCGGGAGGCATGGTGGGTTCCAGCCTTGGCCCACCACCCCGGCAGAACCTCACAACAAGCCAGACGACCCCCCACCCACTCCATGGGCGCCGCCATTTTCCACATTGGACTTCCCTCTCATCAGAACTCCACCCAGCCGACCAGCCCATCACAGCCCGGCGGCGGCCGCTTGCATCAATAAAGGCTTTATTTGGAGGTGTTTATAGAGTATGCCTCCCTGCACGGCAAGCCTAGCAAGCTGCCCGTGTTGTATTTGATGTGCCAAATGCCAGTAACAATTATATTAGATTATTCTCATGACCTAATATAATGGTTTGAGGCTCTTTATGTTCCTGTACCAAGCTGATGCCCTTGGCTCTACAGCATGTGACAGGACATATTGAGATATTACTGGTGCCCGCTCTAGCAAATAGATGATTAACGGGAAGATCGTGATCGTGAATTTTTAATTACTCTTTATATGTTAATTATTTTAAATTTTAGGACAATTATTTTCACAAAGTTTTTTGATGCTTATTTTAAATTTATAATATTTGTCTCCATTTCATTATGCTTTATTGAAGAAATATTGCATAATTACAGTTTTCTGTTATGCATCATCAAAAATAAACACAATTATATGATCTTAAAAGTTCACAACTAAAAGTTTTATGTTTGATTAATTTTAAATGAGTGACTGGGGAACAAAGAGTGGTGCTCAGGACTTACTATGGGCTCAGTGCTCAGGGATCACCCCTGCAGTTCTCAGGGGCACATATGTAGTGTGAGGAATTGAACCTGATCCTGCAATATACAAGGAAAATGCCTGACCTCCTATATTGTTCTTCTCCCTTACAATATATTTTATAAAATGTCTTTCAGAATCTTAGATCAGCAAAATTAACAACATATGCCTTAGCAAATTGTGCATTATAGCTTAATAGGAAACATGCAATTGTAATTAGTTAAAGTATTTTATAAAACATTGGTGTTAGTAGCTTGAATTTCTCTAAGGTATTGCAGGGGAGTGGGGTGGTATATCCCAAAGCAGCTCTCAGGGGACCTAGAAGCTTCTCACTCAGTGAGTCTCAGCCAAGAGAACCGTTATTCAACAAAGGAACTTGAAGATGCTCAGATCTGAAGTGTGAAGGATTATGTAGGCCTCTGAGAGGTTGGGAATGGCATCCAGGGCTATACCCAGGATAAATACCATGGTGGTGGGGAATCTAACCACTGTCAGTCACATGTATGTTATATGACTTTACCTCTGTTCTATCTCTCAGGACACTATTTAAGGTATTTTTGAAGTAAATGAAGATGTCTTATTTGTAGAAAAATTCATATAATATGTAAATATGTAAGCTTGTAGACAAATTCATGTGGTATGTAAATTTGTAATTAGAATAAAAGTACAGTATCAACAGATTAAGTATAAACATTTTATCACAAAACCAAAAAATTCCTTTACTCTCATTTAAATTTTTTTTGATTTTCTTTTTTCTTTTTTTCAGTAAGTTAAATTTATCTCTAATCCCAGTCCTTATATTCTGCCTTTAAAACACACAAAACAGAATTTCATGGCATAGTCACAATAAGCAAAGATTTCTCTGCTATTTTTCCCTATATAAAGAAGTGATTATATTAAATTGATTTGGAAACATGTGGGTAAAGTAATATTTCCCAAAGTTAGCAATCATAGACTTTAAAGCTCGACATCAAATTAGTAGTTTCAGAACTGTTAGTCATATATATTCCCAGCAACAGTTTGATGAAATAAATCACTGTATCACTGTATCACTGTCTTCCTGTTCATCATCAATTTGCTCGAGCAGGTACCAGTAACGTCTCCATATGACCTGTCTCATGCAATTAGAGCCCAAGGGAACCTGCTTGCTCCAGGAACATAAAGAGCCTCAAACCATTCCATTAGGTCATGGGAATGAGGTCTACAATTGTTACTGGTATTTGGCATGTCAAATACGACATGGGTAGCTTGCCAGGCTCTGCCGTTCAGGTAGCATACTCTTATAGTCATCTAAAAATCCAACAATTATTGATGAACAGCACAGCCGCGTGAGCAGGGCTGTGATAGGCTGGTCTGCTGGGTGGAGTTCTGACAAGGGAAAGCCCGGATGTGGAAAATAGAGGCCCCTCATGGAGTGGGGGGTCATCTGGCTTGTTGTGAGACTCTGCTGGGGTGGCGGGCCAGCGCTAGAACCTGCCATCCCTCCCAGGCGCCTCATGAGCAGCTAGGCACAGGGAGAGCCAGTAGCAGCTCTGCCCCTTGTCTGTGAGTCTCTGGATCAGCATACCTGGGCTGGATTTAAAAAAAGACTGCTGCAGGGTGGATCTCGATGAGCCGGGCTGTGATGGCTGGTCTGCTGGGTGGAGTACTGATGAGGAGTTCTGGGTGGAGTTCTGATGAGGGGAAGTCCGGATGTGGAAAATGGAGGCCCCTCATGGAGTGTTGGGGTCGTCTGGCTTATTGTGAGGCTCTGCTGGGGCCAGGGCTAGAACCTGCCATCCCTCCCAGGCGCCTCGTGAATGGCTGGGCACAGGGAGAGCCAGTAGTAGCTCTGCCCCATGTCTGTGAGTCTGTCCCCATGTCTGTGAGACTCACAGACTCACAGATGAAATAAATCAATTATGCATAAATATTGAATTCCAGGAGTAGCTGGAAACTCAGATATCAGCCACCTCAATCTCACCTCACCTCTTGTGAGGGAGTAAACCAGGTTTACAGAGTAAGAGATTTGCCCAAAATCATAAACCTAATAGCAATAAATCTAGAAATCAAACTGATTTTTCCTAAAACTAAAGTTCTATCCAAGTTATTTCAACTGGCTCTCTATCAAGTAAAAGTCTAGATTTTCTCTAATTCTCTTTGCTATGGTAAATTAATTTTAAGATGCTACAGTTGAGTGTTAAGATTCTACAGTATATCAGGATTAAGTAATTCAGGCCTTGAAGGGATTTTTTGTACGAAACAGTTTTCTTTACTTTTAAGACCATCTAAATTTCCTTCGAGATGTTTTAGTATGCCAAAACTACAATAACATTTTTAGTAAAATAAAACATTAAAAGAGGTATATTAGCTTTGATTTACAAAAACTGTATTCTTTTTTTGAACTGCTATCAGTTCTCATAACGCTACCTTCACACGCTACCTGTCTGAATTTAAGGTGCCCTCCCAATGGAAAACCAGCAGGACAGTTTTATTGTTCAAGAAGGGAGACATTCATGACATTGGCAACTATCGCCCCATCTGCCTGTTGTCCATCATCTACAAACTGTTCAGTCGAGTCATGCTGAACAGGATTGGCAGAACATTAGATGAAGAAAAACCATGTGAGCAAGATGGCTTCCTAAAAGGATTCAGCACAATTGACCATATCCACACGGTAACCAAGTTCATTGAAGTCTATAGAGATTTCAAGATGCCACTCAGTCTCACATTCGTTGATTTTAAAGAAAACCTCTCATTCCATGGAGACTGAAGCAGTCATAGAAGCCCAAGCCAAACAGGGCATTCAAACCCAATACAAAAAGATCCTTAGTGAACTGTATTACGGTTTCACCACCAGGATCTAACCATTATACAGGGAAGTGATCATCGATGTCAAAAGATGGGTTAGGCCGGGTGATACCACTGCACCAATACTCTTTAGCATCACCCTCGAGAACATCATATCACAATTAGAATGGGAAGGAATGGGAGTGGAGATAGACGGCCGGCAACTACACCACCTATACTTCACTAATGACATTGTTCTAATAACACCAAACATCAGCCAAGTGGCACAAATGCTGGCTGACTTTGACAGAGAATGTGGAAAGATAGGGCCACAGCTGAATCTCAACAAAATTATGTTCATGAGAAATGAACTAATTCCAGAGGTCCCATTCACTCTCAATGGAACAAACATCTAGAATGCAGCAGTTATGTGTACAGTTATGTGTACCTAGGTCGAGAAGACAACATGATGAATGATCTAAAACCTGAGCTGCACAGGAGGAAAAGAGCGGCATGGACTGTCTTCAAAAACATCGAAACAATAGACAAAAGAACAAAGAAACTCTCTCGGCTGCAGGCAAATCTCTTTGACTCCACTGTTCTCCCTGCATTAACATATGCGTCAGAGACCTGGGCCCTATGAAAGCAGGAGAATACCATTCGTGTCTCCTAAAGAGGAATCTAAGAGCCATGCTTGGAATATCATGCTTCACTCAATTGAGAGAAGGAATCCAGAGTTCCGACCTCCATCGCTACTCTAAAATCAAGGACACTGTCTCATCTGCCAGGACATCAAAAATCAGATGGGCTCATCATATAATGTGATCTCTAGATGACCATTGAACTAGCCATTACCAAATGGACCAACAGGACGTCAAAAGATCGTGGTGACCACCCACCTGCAAGATGGTCAGACTTCCTTATCAAGACCCTAAACAAACAGTTTGAGGCTCTTAATATCCCCGAAACTAACAGATGCCATTGGGCTACACTGGCACGTGATAGTCAAATAGAAACATTACTGGTGCCCCCTCGAGCAAATTGATGGATAACGGGATATCAAGTGACCAAGTGATCAAGTGATTAAGTGTATTCTTTTTGTTTCCTAGCGGGTTCTAGCCCTGGCCTGCCATCCCAATAGAGCCTTTCAAGAAGCCAAAGGAATCCCACACCATGAGGGCAACCTGTTCAACAACCGGACTCCACACCTTGTCAGAGCTCCACTCAAGAGAAAAGCAAATCTCAAATCCTGCTTGTCATAGTCCTACCTTACCACAAAACCTATTTCAAGCCCAGATATGCATGACCAGAGACACAGATACATGGGGCAGAGCTGCTACCGGCTCTCCCTATGTTCTGCTGATCATGAGGCATCCTGGAGGAAAGGTGGGTTCTAGCCCTAGCCCACCCCCAATGAAGCCTCGCAAGAAGCCAGAGGAACCCCACATCATGAGGGCAGTCATCTTCAACATCTGGACTCCACAGATTGTCAGAGGTCCACCTCTGAGAAAAGCCGAACTCTCCCCATTGTGGTTCATCAGTAAACGCACAGAGAGCCTACTACCAAGAGTATTCCACCCACACGGCTGAGCCTGGCAAGCTACCCGTGTCATATTTGATACTGCAAAAACCCAATAACACTTATAGACTTTATTCCTTAGACCTGAATGAATGGTTTGAGGCTCTTCATCTTTCTAGAGTGAGCAGATGCCCTTGGGCTACACTAACACGCAACAGGATGTATAGAGATGTTACTGGTGCCCGCTGGAACAAATCAAGGAACAACAGTAAGAGAAGTAATACAAGTGATTTTTTTTTGGTTTTCTGAGTTCAAATAAATTTAGTTATGAAGCTATCATAAGAATCAGGTTATCACAGACTAATTTTTATTCTGTTTGTTTTTGAGATCAACTTTTTTGGTGCTCAAGGTTTACTCAATACTCTGTGTTCAGGGATTATGTTGATAGAAATCAGGGATCTAACCAGTTAGACATGTGTGGGGCTCTACTATCTCCCTGATTCCAGCACCCTCATCTGAAAGTTTGGCAATACAGATTTATAAATGAGCAGGAAGCAAAAATATTTTAACATGTTAATGAATATTTGTTTGATATTTTAATGCAGTCATACCTTATATAATACTGATATTGCAACTTTTACCAACATCTTCTATTCTTAATTTTGCATCCTTAATTATATTTATATAATTACATTTATAGAAAAAACTCAACTATAATTCAGTTTAGAGCAGTAACAAATTTTCTTCTCCCTGAAAATGCTTCAAAACTTGAGACATTCACCTGCTTAGAGAGTAAAGAATAGATCTTCACAGAGTATCACACCTGCTCATATTTTCTGCTGCATAATATCTAGTGTTGACAATGTATTAGCAAGTCTAAGGTCTGTATTGGGTGCTAACAAATTTTATATGTTGATGCTCTGATACCTAATGTTTCTGCTGTAATTATACTTTAAAATAGGACTTTTAGGAGTAATTTAGAATTTTTTGTATGTTTATATATATACACATATATATTTATGCACTTATGCATTAATAATGCATGCATGTATAAATCTCAGTTTTATAGGTATTCTACAGAAAAATATTTCAAAAACCTTTCAAACAAGGGAGTTGTTTTTTTCTTATAGTTTGGAAGTTAGAAATTCAAGACTAACATGTGCATATATCTTATTTCTAATGGAAATATCTCCCCAGGGTTGTGTAACCCCCAAAGACTGTATAACCCCACAGACTGTATTTTCTATATTCGTTATCCCCTCCTTTTATAAGGAGACTACTGATGCTAAATTTTTGCCCACACATACAATCTCTTTTACATTATTTCCTCTTAAGTCAGTAATTCCTGGGCTGGGGAAGAAAGGAAAGTGTAGAGTATCGTGTGCCGGTATACAGCTAATCCATGTCTGATTCCTGAAATCCCATTTGTTTCCTTGAGGCCAGCAAGGAATGACCTTTGAATTCAAACAAAAGTCAGTACTGAGAATCACTGGGTGTTCTTAACTTTGATTGTGCTAATAGAAGAAAATTTGATACTGACCTCAAAAATCACTCAACTTTATGAAACAGGGGAAAGGGAAGTACAGTGCATAAATGAAGTATGTTACTGGTTAACTCATGTCTTTGAGCATTACTTTCTTTGAACTTTCACATATAAGTTATATTCGCATCTAGATCTAGAAGTTAGTCATAAGATTGCAAGGGAAGCTGAGAAATATAAAATCTCTGTATCACAATCATTCAAAAATATATAGCGAATACCATACAGCAACTAATCCAGTTACACGATAAAGTGAATCAGAAAGCCACTTGTTACATGACATTTTAATTGATCCTAATCACTGTTAATCTTAAAAAATAATTACACTTAAACTTTATTAGTTTAGTAAGCTTATATGGTGGCAAATGTATATTATTTTCTCCCATATTTTTTGTAGATTACAAATTTAACATCAAGGTCTTAGGAACTAGGGAGACAGCTCAAAAGACTGGGATATATGTGTTGCATGCAGGAACCCTGGACTGGATTCTTTACATGACATGGTTCTCTGAGCACTGTGCAGAGGGAACCCCTATCACTGAACTAGTAGCAGCCACCTGAACTCACTACGTCTGATTAATAAACCAATAAGAGATAAAGAAATTTGCAGCTATGATTACCTCTGAAATTCCTCTTCTTGACTTTCCTTGGTCACCTTACTCCATCTTTAATGAAGTCTCTCCTCTTTGCACTTGTACTCCTGTATTCTCTTTGTGAATCCATTTTCTTCCATTCATAAGAGCAACATTCTTGTTAGTCTGACTATAGAAAAATTGCAATCACCAAAGATCCAGTTTCCAAAGAGAATCACGTTTTTTGAAGTAGTGGGGCATTAACATAAGAATTTTGGAGAGTCTGACCTCAACACAGAACACTATGCCTATGGAATGCAATGGGAATGAAAACAATAAAATAAGTTTTAATAAAATAAATTTAATTGAAATTAAAAATAAAATTTATGATTTTCATAAATTTTTAATTACTTATAGAAATTTATCTCATTTCACTTATTTTAAAAACAAAACATGTCCCAGTTAGCTTTCCTACTTCAAAGGCTAATAATCCTTTTCAAAACAAATATTACATAAATCACTTGTATCACTTGTCTCCTTTTGTTCTTCCATTTGCTAGAGGAGGTACCAGTAACATCCCCATAAGTCCTGTTACAAGCAAGTGTAGTCCAAGGGCATTCATTTGCTCCAGGAACAGGAAGAACCTTAAACCATTCCTTCAGGACATGGGAATGAGGTCCATAATTGGTAATGGTTTTTGGCATATCGAATAAAACATGGGTAGCTTTCCAGGTCTGCCTTGTAGGTGGTATACTCTCAGCAGAAGGCTCTCATCTCGAGCATTTACTGATGAAACTCAACAGGGAAAGATCAGGTTTTCTCCTCAGAGTGGACCTTTGAGTAGCTGTGGAGTCTGGATGTTGAGAATGACTGACCTATTGGTGTGGGGGGTTCCTCTGGCTTCTTGTTAGGCTCATTGGGATGATGGGCCACAGATAGAACTGCCTAGGACTGTATAGAGATAGAGTGTATAAATGTGAAAGATCATGGGAAGGACCTGATCCTAACATCCAGCACTATCTAAGAAATTGGGTGCAGCCGCCCCATGTGCTGATGGAGCTGTGGGTCTGGCGTGTCTATCTTCCGGGGTTGGAGGTGGAGGTGGAGGAATGGGAGGAGGGGCACAAATCCCAGCTCCAAGTCTGGCCAGTGTATTCATCACATAAATACATAGTTCAATGGTTTTTCAAATGAAGTTTAACTGCCTTCTAAGTATATTTAAGTTTTCTCTATAAAATAAATTTTATTTTGGTCAGTAATTTAATTGACTGTTTAAATAATACACAAGTATACAAAATAAATCTGTAATTTTATCTTTCAACAATATTCAATAAATATATTAAATAATATAATATTATTGAAATATCTTTATTTATCTATTATAAATAAAATAATATTATTGAAATATCTTTCAATAATATTTAACACTAATTTATGTTCCTTCATAACCTTGGCTGAATTTTTATATAAAAATAAATTCATAATTCTATTTTACTATAACTCTGTATACTATAATTTAGTAAAAAAGTTATTTTACCATTAAATTAATTTTGTAATGAATAATGTATGAGAATCTGTCCAGTCAATATTTACTGTGTAAATTTCTTTTTAATTTTCATAATGTCAACTAAAATCGCTTATGTAATTTTTTAATCAGAGGAAAGATATTCACTAATTTTTTAGGATTATCATGCCTAATTTAGGTGACTTTGTATCAGTATTTGCATTTCAAAGAAAGAGTATGTTGACTCCCAAGATTATTAAAACTAAGAAACCTACTGGATCTTGTAAGTATTTTGGTTTATAACTAACATCTGTGCCCATCTCCCTGCATAGATCATTCAGCAACAACATAATTAAGACACAGCTATATAAAAACATAAATATTGTATAATACCCTTATTTATGCATTAATAGCCATCAATATTTTCCAATATTTTTCTGAATATAAGAAGTCCTGGAGATTCACTATAAATGTAGTGATAAAATCTATCATGAAGTCTGACTTTTTTGGAAAATGCTGTCATTTGTTTACATGATAAACTATTCATAATGCAATCTAAATGTTTATGCAATTTTTGACAGCAAAATAAGTCCCCAAGGCAATTACATTTTCAAAATTTTTCTTGAAGCTCTGTGATCTTACATCTAGTTCCAATCATTACTTCATGTAGAGGAACGAGTGAAAATATTCAGAACCAAAAGAACTTCTAAAACTAAAAAGTAATCTACATGTTATACTTTTTCATTCTGATTTTAGTTACTACAGTTACTAGCTTTGTCTTTGGTATTTTCCTTTCATGAAAGGGAAAAATCTCTATGTAGGTCAGTTAGAATGAATGATTTCCATATACTGTGCTTCAAGAATATTTGAAATTTATATCTCCAAATTCATAACAAGCTTTCTTAGTGCCTGAGGAATTTGAGGTGGTTTACTTTGTATTTCCCAACATGCACATAAAAACAATGATGATATTAGTGATTTTACTTGTAATAAAATTTAATTCTGGTCTGTCTTTCATCATGTCTTCTTTCAAGCTAATTTTATAAAAGCCAGACTTTCTTTTAAAAACAAAATTTGACCTATAGCATATATGCATATAGGACACAAATTATAGGAAAAATGCTCATTAAATTTCTAAAGAATGCATGCAATCATCATTCACATCAGTTCATGGAATAATTCCAACATCAGTGTTTCTAGCTACCATATATGCTCTTGGGAATTTACCTCTACAAGCGTAACTATAATTTTATCTCTTTCAAATAAATAAAATATGCACTATATATGGTGGAGTCCCGTTCTCCCTGTGTTAACATACGTCTCAGAGACATGGGCCCTACGAAAGCAGGATGAGAATGCTATTCAGGTCTCCCAGAGAGGAACCGAAAGAGTTATGCTTGGAATATCATGCCTCACTCAAGTGAGAGAAGGAATCCGGAGTTCCGACCTCGTCATTATTTCAGAATCAGGGATGCTATCTCGTTTGCCAAGGCATCGAAAATCAGATGGGCTGGACATGTAATGCGATTTGGAGATGACCGCTGGACTAGAGCCATTACTGACTGATCCCACAGGATGTCAAAAGATCAAGTGGCCGCCCACCTACAAGATGGTCAGACTTTCTTGTCAAGACCCTGAAGGAACGGTTTGAGGCTCTTCATATTCCTGAATCAACCAGATGCCATTGGGCTACATTGGCATGTGATAGGGTCCAATGGAAATGTTACTGGCGCCCGCTCAAGCAAATCAATGAATAACGGGATTCAAGTGATCAAGCACTTTGTATGAACATAGTAGCACTATACGTGCTCATTTTATCCAAATCCTCATAATTGAGATTTATTTTAATTGTCATGCTATGGTGTTTTCCATTGCTGCATGTGTTTTATCAAGGAAAATATGATTAATTTTAAATTCTTGAGATAGCATTTAAATAGAAGTAGAGTATACTAAAATTGAAATCTATTGAGTGCATTTCCTATATTTTTTATAAACATATACATGTGCTTTTGATGTCCTGATGAATCTATCACATCTTCTAGAAAGGCAATAGAGAAGATTATCCATGACTTCTACTCAGATCTCTTTGTTAGCCACATCCACCTGTACACATACCAAATTCCACAGAATGGATATGTCATTCCCAAGGTTCCCTCTTCTGAAATCCGACATGCCATTTCGTCTGCAAAGAAGGGAGCAGCACCAGATCCAGACAAAGTCAAACCCAAACACCTGAAGAATATGTCTTCAGTGCTCATCAATACACTGGTTGGATTCTTCTCAGGCTATCTGTCAGAATGCAAAGTACCCTCCCAATAGAAAACCAGCAGGAGAGTTCTACTGTTTAAAAAGGGAGACATCCATGACATTGGCAACTATCTCCCCATCTGCCTGCTGTCTGTTATCTACAAGCTGTTCACTTGAGTCATCCTGAACAGGATAGGCAGAACATTAGATGAAGGACAACCATGCGAGCATTCTGGCCTACGAAAACGACTCAGCACAATCAACCATATCCACATGGTAACCAAGCTCATTGTAGTTTGTAGTGAGTTTAAGATACCGCTCTGCCTCATGTTAATTGATTTAAAGAAAGCCTTTAATTCTGTAAAGACTGAAGCAGTCATCGAAGCCCTAGCCAAACAGGGCATTCAAACCCAATACACCAAGATCCTTAATAAGCTGTCTTACGGATTCACCACCAGGATCTCACCATTCCACAGGGAAGTGATCATTGATGTCAAAAGAGAGGTTGGGCAGGGTGATACCATTTTGCCGAAAATCTTCAGTGCCACCCTCGAGAACATCATGCGACAATTTGAATGGGAAGGAATGGGAGAGAAGATAGATGGCCAGCAACTACACCACCTCTGCTTCACTGATGATATCGTTCTAATAACACCAAATATTAGCCAAGTGGCGCAAATGCTGGCTGACTTTGACCAAGAATGTGAAAAGATAGATCTACCACTGAATCTCAACAAACCAATGTTCATGAGAAATGATCTAGTTCCAGAGGCCCCATTCACTCTCAATGGAACAGACATCTCTGAATGCAGCAGTTATGTGTACCTAGGTTGAGAAGTCAACATGATGAACGACCTAAAATCTGAACTGCATAGGAGGAAGAGAGCGGCTTGGAATGCCTTCAAAGACATCAAAGAAGTCAAAGACAGATCCTCTAGCTCTGGGCACATCTCTGACTCCACCGTTCTCCCTGCATTAATATATGCCTCAAAGACCTGGGCCCAATGAAACCAGAATGAGAATTCTATTTGGTTTAACCAAAGAGGAATTGAAAGAGCTATGCTTGGAATATCACACCTCAGTCAAGTGAGAGAAGAATCTGGATTTCCGACTTCTGTCACTGTTCCAGAGTCAGGGACGCTGTCTCATTTGCGACAATCAGATGGTCTGCACATGTAATGCGATTTGGAGACAGACAACTGCTGGACTGGAGCTGTTATGTGCCCAGAGCTTTTGCCAACTGGATTCCACGAGATGTCAAAAGATCACATGGCTGCCCACCTACAAGATGGTCAGACTTCTTTGTCAAGACCCTGAATGAATAGTTTGAGCCTATTTGTATTCCTGAAGCACCAGATGCCATTGGCTTACACTGGCATGTGATAGGGTCAAATGGAAATGTTACTGGTGCCTACTCTTGCAAATTGATGAATAACGCGATGTCAAGTGATCAAGTGTCAAGTATATTTCTAATATTGGAAGTATAGTGTAATAGGAGACATACGTTTTCTGGCATCAAAAACATGTCTAGAGAATTTCACAAATTGCATTCCTTCTCACGGTTCTAATAGAAATGAGAATACATGCATCCTTTCAGATGAGAAAGATTCTTAAATATAGGTAAATGGGTAAGAGTTTTGTTGGAAACTAAAGGACAATTAAGGAACTCTTAATGAGAAGTATTTTTTTTTCTTTTTTTTTCAAACCAGGCGATGGTCAGGGGTTACTCCTGGCTCTCACTCAAGAATGACCCCTTGTGGTGGGCAGGATGGAACCTGGTCAGCTGAGTGCATGGCAAAGACCCTCCCTTGTTATAATATCACTCTGCCCCACTTACAATAGTTTTATATACTGTAAGAAGTATCTTGGAACTGAAAAAATAGTTAAGCAGGTAGGGTGCTGAACCTAGGGTCAACTCTGGTTTGATCTCTAGCATTCCACATAGTCCCCAAGCCTACCACAAATGATTCAGGATTAAAACCTGAGCAGTTTTAGGTGATATGTGTGTGTGTGTGTATATATGCATATATATAAATTTTGTATAATGTGATATAAGTAAGCATGTAATTTTATTATTAAATGCATATATAATTTAATTTAATATATGATATATACTGATACATAATATATGTGTATATGTATTTTATACATATATATGCACTGTATATATATGTCCTTGGAACATCCGACGAAAGAGGGCGTCGGTGGCGTTGGTGTCCTTGTCAACACCGAACATGGCCGTAAACATGACTCATTTGAATGCCTAACAAACCGAATAGGACGATTACACTTGAAGAGATGTAGACCACTGCCAGCAATTTCTTTCTTCATTGTCTACGCACCAACATCCACATACAGAGAAGATGAAATTGAGAAATTCTACATAGAATTGGAGGAGTTCTATAAGAAAGATCACACTTTCTACAAGATCATAGTCAGTGATTTTAATGCCAAGATAGGACCGAGAAGATCGGCTAAAGAACTCCACATCGGGACCCATGGCCTAGAATGGAACGGACAGGGTGAGAGACTATCTGAGTTCATCATGTCCACCAAGACCATTCTTGGGAACTCACAGTTCCAGAAGGCTGAAGAGAAACTTTGGACATGGGAATCTCCTGGCGGACAGTTCCACAATGAAATTGACCACATCATCTTCAATCGACAGTTTTGTCTGATCGATGTTGCTGTCATCCCCAAATTCCAAACAGGATCGGACCACCATCTCCTTCGGTGCAAAATTCTACTTCCCGCAATGGGAAGAAAAGGCTGCAAAGTTTAAGAAGAGAACTCCCAGAACGACCAAAAAAATGGAAACTCTTTGGCACCGTTGCAGCAACATGCAAGATACCATCATTGACGACATAGATGAAGAATACAACCGACTGGTTCAGCACCTCCATGATTGTGTGAAGAATGCCGAGAGAGAGAAAGACACAAAAGGACGCTTGTCTCTAGAAACTCTTGAGCTCATTCGCCAGCGTGGCAAGGTGCGAGCCTCAGGAACCACAAATACTAATGTCCAAGCTTGCTAAGCGGTGCAGAGAAGCGATAAAAGAAGACCTCAAAGACAGAAGAGCAGAAATACTGGAAGATTCAGCAGAAGCCGGGAAAAGCATTCACAGGGCCCTCCTGTCCTTCGCCAACTATAAGACCATGATGACTGCCCTCCAACACCCTGATGGATCTATCACATCTTCCAGAAAGGCAATGGAGAGGATTATCCAGGACTTCTACTCAAATCTCTTTGATAGCCACATCCACCTGCCCATATACCAAATTCCACAGGATGGATATGTCATTCCCAACGTTCTCCCTTCTGAAATCTGACATGCCATTTCGTTGGTAAAGAAGGGAACAGCACCAGGCCCAGACAAAGACAGACCTGAAAACCTGAAGAATCTGCCTTTGGTACTCATCAATACAGTAGCTCTGCTCTTCAGATGCTACCTTTCCGAATGCAAGGTGCCCTCCCAATGGAAAATCAGCAGGACAGTTCTACCGTTCAAGAAGGGAGACATTCACGACATCGGCAACTATCGCCCCATCTGCCTGTTGTCTGTCATCTACAAGCTGTTTACACGAGTCATCCTGAAGAGGATTAGCAGAACACTAGATGAAGGACAACCATGGATGCAAGCAAGTTTCCGGAAAGGATTCAATACAATCGACCATATCCACACAGTAACAAACCTCATTGAGGTTTTTAGGGAAGTACAAGATGCCACTCTGTCTCACGTTCATTGATTTACAGAAAGCCTTTGATTCTGTGGAGACTGAAGCAGTCATCGAAGCCCTAGCCAAACAGGATGTTCAAACCCAATACTTAAAGATCCTTTGTGAGCTCTATTATGGATTTCCCACCAGGATCTCACCATTCTACAAAGAAGTGATCATTGATGTCAAAAGAGGGGTTTGACAGGGTGATTCCATTTCACCAAAACTCTTCAGCGCCACCCTCGAGAACATCATTCGACAATTAGAATGGGAAGGAATGGGGGTGAAGATAGATGGTAGGCAACTACACCACCTCCGCTTTGCTGATGACATAGTTCTAATAACACCAAACATTAGCCAAGTGGCACAAATGCTCACTGACTTCGACCAAGAATGTGGAAAGATAGGTCTACAGCTGAATCTAAAAGAAAACCATGTTTATGAGAAATGAATTAGTTCTAGAGGCCCCATTCACTCTCAGTGGAAAAAACATCTCTGAATGCAGCAATTACGTGTACTTAGGTTGAGAAATCAACATGATGAACGACCTAAAACCTGAGCTGTACAGGAGGAAGAGAGCGTCATGGAATGCCTTCTAAGGCATCGAAGAAATAGCTAAAAGGATAAAAAACCTCTGGCTCTGGGCACATCTCTTTGACTCCACCATTCTCCCTGCATTAACATACGCCTCAGAGACTGGGCCTTCTGAAAGCAGGATGAGAATGCTATCGTGTCTCCCAGAGAGGAATAGAAAGAGCTATGCTTGGAATATCAAGCCTCACTCAAGTGAGAGAAGGAATCCGGAATTCTGACCTCTGTTGCTATTCCAGAATCATGGTTTCTGTCTCTTTTGCCAAAGCATGGAAAATCAGACGGGCTTGACATGTAATGTGATTTGGAGACAACCGCGGGACTAGAGCCGTTACCGACTGGATCCTACGGGATGTCAAAAGATCACGTGGCCACCCACCTACAAGATGGTCAGACTTCCTTGTCAAGACCCTGAAGGAACGGTTTGAGGCTCTTCATATTCCTGAATCAACCAGATGCCATTGGGCTACATTGGCACGTGATAGGGTCCAATGGAAATGTTACTTGTGCCTGCTCTAGCAAATCGATGAATAACGGGATTCAAGTGATCAAGTGATCAAGTGATCA
>JAJIBD010025964.1:0-16234 GCA_021461705.1 Cryptotis parvus | reverse complement strand
TGTCCTTGTCAGCACGAACATGGCTGTCAACATTGATTCATTTGAATGCCTAACAAACCGAATAGGATGATTACACTTGAAGAGATGTGGCCACTGCCAGCAATTTCTATCTTTGCATTGTCTGCTTTAACATCCACATACAAAGAGATGAAGTTTAGAAATTCTACATGGAAATTGGAGGAGTTCTATAAAAAGATCACACCTTCTACAAGATCATAGTTCGGTGATTTTAATGCCAAGATAGGACCAGAAGATAGGCTGAAGGACCTCCACTGGGACCCATGGCCTAGGGGGGAGGAACTGGGAGGGAGCTATCTGAGTTCATCATGTCACAAGAACCATTCATGGGAACTCCAGTTTCGAAGAAAGCTGGCACAATACGTTGGAACATGGGAATCTCCTGGCGGACAGTTCCAATGTCAAGTGAAGCCCACATCATCTTCAATCGATGGTTTTGTCTGACGCGATGTTGCTATCGTCCCCAAATTCCAAACAGGATCGGACCACCGTCTCCTTCTTAAAAATTCTACTTCGATAGCGGGAGAAAAGGCTGCAAAGTTTAGAGAAGAGAACTCCCAGATGACCACCACTGGGAACTCTTTGGCACCATTGCGGCAACATGGGGAAGATACCATCATTGGTGACATCGATGAAGGAATACAACCCGACTGGTTCAGCACCTCCATGATTGTGCTGAAGAATGCCAGAGAGAGAAAGGACACAAGGGACAGCCTGTCTTCAGAAACTCTTGAGCTCATTCGCCAGGTGGCAAGGCGCGAGCCTCAGGGAGACCAAATGCTAACGTCAAGCTTGGCAGTGCAGAGAAGCGATAAAAGAGACCTCAAAGACAAGAGCAAGAAATACTGGAAGATGCAGCTGAAGCCGGGAAAAGCATTCGCACTGCCCGCCTGTCCTTTGCCCTTTCTAAGACCAAGATGACTGCCCTCCGGCGCCTGATGGATCTATCATCTTCCAGAAAGGCAATGGAGAAGATTATCCAGGACTTCTACTCAAATCTCTTTGATAGCCACATCCACCTGCCCACATACCAAATTCCACAGGATGGATATGTCATTCCCAACGTTCTCCCTTCGGAAATCCGACATGCCATCTCATCGGTTAAGAAGGGAACAGCACCAGGCCCAGACAAAGTCAGACCCGAACACCTGAAGAATCTGCCGTCGGTACTCATCAATACACTAGCTCGGCTCTTCACGCTACCTGTCCGAATGCAAGGTGCCCTCCCAATGGAAAACCAGCAGGACAGTTCTACTGTTCAAGAAGGGAGACATTCACGACATCGGCAACTATCGCCCCATCTGCCTGTTGTCTGTCATCTACAAGCTGTTTTACACGAGTCATCCTGAACAGGATTAGCAGAACACTAGATGAAGGACAACCATGCGAGCAAGCAGGCTTCCGGAAAGGATTCAGCACAATCGACCATATCCACACAGTAACCAAGCTCATTGAGGTTTGTAGGGAGTACAAGATGCCGCTCTGTCTCACGTTCATTGATTTACAGAAAGCCTTTGATTCTGTGGAGACTGAAGCAGTCATCGAAGCCCTAGCCAAACAGGGTGTTCAAACCCAATACATCAAGATCCTTCGTGAGCTGTATTGCGAGTTCACCACCAGGATCTCACCATTCTACAAAGAGGTGATCATTAATGTCAAAAGAGGGGTTCGACGGGGTGATACCATTTCACCAAAAACTCTTCAGTGCCACCCTCGAGAACATCATGCGACAATTAGAATGGGAAGGAATGGGAGTGAAGATAGATGGTCGGCAACTACACCACCTCTGCTAGGCTGATGACATCGTTCTAATAACGCACCAAACATTAGCCAGAGCGGCACAAATGCTGGCTGACTTTGACCGAGAATGTGGAAAGGTAGGTCTACAGCTGAATCTGAAAAAACTATGTTCATGAAGAATGAACTAGTTCCAGAGGCCCCCATTCACTCTCAATGGAACAAGCATCTCTGAATGCAGCAGTTATGTGTACCTAGGTCGAGAAGTCAACATGATGAGCGACCTAAAACTTGAGCTGCGCGGGGAGGAAGGAAGCGGCATGGAATGCCTTCAAAGGCATCGAAGAAATAGCGTAAAAGGACAAAGAACCTCCGGCTCGCGGGCACATCTCTTTGACTCCACCGTTCTCCCTGCATTAACATGCGCCTCAGAGACCTGGGCCCTCGGAAGCAGGATGAGAATGCTATTTGGGGTCTCCCAGGAGGAATCGAAAGAGCTATGCTTGGAATATCACGCCCTCACTCAAGTGAGAGGAAAGGAATCCGGGTTCTGACCTCCGTCGCTATTCCAGAATCAGGGGCGCTGTCTCGTTTGCCAAGAGCATGAAAATCAGATGGGCTGGATATGTAATGCGATTTGGAGACAACCGCTGGACTAGAGCCATTACCGACTGGATCCACGGGATGTCAAAAGATCACGTGGCGCCCACCTACAAGATGGTCAGACTTCCTTGTTAAGACCCTGAAGGAGCGGTTTGAGGCTCTTCATATTTCTGAATCAACCAGATGCCATTAGGCTACATTGGCGCGTGATAGGGTCCAATGGAAATGTTACTGGCGCCTGCTCGAGCAAATCGATGAATAACGGGATTCAAGTGATCAGAGTGATCAAGTGATCCGTCCCTTTTACAGGGATCAAAAATTATAACTAACATTACCTTAGTGAGCAAAGAAACCTAGGAATTACTTTCCCAGAAGCTTTTTTTTAATATAGCATGGTCTGTTATTCTGAGACACATGTCTTTTACAAAATGCTTTAAAACTCAAACTTTACTTGTTAATTTAAGCTTTTGATAGAAATATAATCTATGAGGCTGCAAAGTATTTTAGATGACTTAGTTTTGTTGCCTATATATCACAGAGGATTGTTTGAAGATCTTTTCCTGTCTTAAAACCCAAATCTTATCTATTAATATTTTAGAAAAAATATGCTTAGGCTTCTGAAAGCTATCTGTGAAGATAAAATTGGAAAGATTTTAAAACCAAGTCATGAAGTTTATTAGATATAGTCCTTAAAACGCGGTACTGTGTTTGTGATGAACGAACTTGTGTTATATGCCCTATATTCTTTTATCTTTTATTATTATACTACCATGGGATATACAATTACAAAGATGTTCATGTTTGGGTGTCAGTCACACAGTGTTCAGCACCCATCCCTCCACCAATGCCCACTTTCCCACCACCAATGTCCCCTGATTCCCTCTCCTCCCCCCAGCCTGCTTCTATGGAGTGCCCTTCCTCCCTCTCTCTCTCTCTCTCTCTCTCTCTCTCTCCTCTCTCTCTCTCTCTCTCTCTCTCTCTCTCTCTCTCTCTCTTCTCTCTCCTTTTCATTCCTCCTACACAGTAGTGGCTTACCAATACACACATTTAGAGTTATCTATCAATATCAACCTATAATCAATCTCAGTTCCAGGCTGGTATTATCATTTTTAAAAAATTATTAGCACATTGTTCTGCCTCTGCTCTAACCTAATCTCTCAGTCCCACACATGTGGCCGAAAGAGTAGATTCCCACCCACTGACAGACCTCCTGATCCATGTTTTTCTTATGCTGATATCGCAATATACTGACATTTAATGTAGCCAGAGAGAAGGAGGCCAGCTCTTAAGAAGCACTTAATGAATTATATCTTTATAAAAGTGAGGCTAATATTATTATCCTGTTAATATAAAGGAGGAGGTTAGGACACAGTGACAAACACAGAAAAGAACATCTACAGGCGTAGCGTGGGAACAACTATGTATAGCAAGTAAAAGAAATTCATATAAAACAATGGCGAACAGATGGAGAATAAAGACGCTGTATACAAAAGTGAAGACCCAGCCATGTACAGCAAGGAGGTCCTCATAAGATTCAACCCTCTGATACTTTGATTTCATAGGTCTAGCCTTTAAATTAAGAGAAATAAATTCTGATTGTTTCAACCATTGTATGGCAGACGCCGTTAAGGCTATAGAATTAATAAGTCATGTTATTTGCTTAGATTATACTATATCTTGAAATAGTCTCAAATTACAATACTTATAGAATATAGAAATCATCTACTAATCTGTATATAGAAATTAAAATAAATATAAAATCATAATAGTATGTTTAAAATAACGATGTTATTGAAGAATTGCGCCATGTGTGTTTTTAGAATTCTCTGTTACGTTGGATGAAATACTAGCTTTTCAATGATCTATTTGTCAATACTATGAAATAAACATTAGATTCACGAGACTGATACCATATATTATTAGGCAAATGTCTTCCGTATTTGATATGAAACTCTCAGGTATCTATATTATAAGCTAGCCTGTGAAAATTATCTTGCACAGACTTAAAAATATTTATGAAAGGATAGAAACATATTTTTAAAATATGAAAAGAATACCACTTAGTATAATGAATTACACGTTAGATTTTGCCGAAAATACAGCTGAACCTTCTTTTGGATACTAGAGGATAGTTGGGTGAAAATTATATTGAAATAAAAATTAAGCACTCCCACAAAATAGTTCAAAATTTTAAAAAAGGAGTGACTATAAGGCTGGTACCACCACATAAACTTAGTACAGGAAACAAGGACTAATGTCCATTTATAAATTTTGACCAGTAAATTCACAGAATGGCATGCATGATTATGTATAGCAATGTTATCCATTGTGAATTAAACTGTTTCAGAGGTTTAATTCTGGACAAAAACTTTCGAACTAAACAAACATCTCAGTTAGTTTAGTGCATTTTGTTTATTTTCATTTGTTACTTTATAAAAATGTGTTAGACATTAAATTGTCAATATTTTTCCTATTTTGAGATAAAGCAATTTTTCATGTATAATCTAATGTCATTTCATGTATAATCCTAATGTCATTATTTACTTTAACTATAGTGATGATTGCATCATATAAGAAATAACTGAGTTTCATTATTTCTCTGGGTTGTCATATGATTTTCTTGTTTATTTTCTTTTTCTTTTCTTTTTTTTTCTTCTTGGAGTCACACCTGGTGATACTCAGGGTTTCTCTGGCTCTGCGCAGGAATTACTCTGGCGGTGCTTGGGGAGACCATATGGGATTCATACGAGATCGGGCAGGCAGCACAGGCCAGTTGCGTGCAAGGCAAAATGCCTGGCTGCAGACTATCACCCAACCTTGTTTATTTTCTTTAGCAGCCATTATTTGCTACCTTTATAAATATACCACTCTGATGCTAGAGATTGCATGGGGTAGAGCTATACTTGTCTTGAGCACTGGTGACCTAGGTTTAATCTTCAGAACTGAATATACTCCCATGAGCACTGTGTCCGAAGATGATCCCTGACCACAAAGTCAGGATTAAGCCCTGACACCGTTGAATGTGTCTCCCTAAACAGCAACTAAAGAACACCCCCCAAATCCCAAAATTAAAAATAACATCAAATATATAATGTTAATGTGAATTAGATGATAAGAATTCATACATATAAAGAAACATGATGAGCTCATAAGCATAAAACTGATGAAAGGAAGTCATATCAGGAAATGTATCCACCTTATGTTTCCATTTTATATCAAATTTATATATATATATCTCTCTCTCTTTTTGGGGGCTCTCTCTTTTTGGGCTCCTTTTTGGGCTCTCTCTGCGAGCTTGCACCCTTCTTGGGAGTCTTGTCTTTGTCTACTCTCTACAGGCCTTAACACGTGGTGGCCACCATCTTGCTACACGTGGCTGGGAGTTCTAGCTGGGAATCCTAGCACTGGGTTTTCTCTACTGCTGATTTGTATGCCAAAGCCTGTGATAAGTAAAGCCTTTTTAAAACTTCCCGCCGGATTCCTGGTTTTCATTCATTCCCGCTGGCCCCGAGAGGGTAGAGGGCCTTCCCGGCGCTGTTTGGGGACCCCAGTGGCGTCCCGACGAATCAGTTATATCTTACTAATTCTTCCAATCACTACATTACTGAAAATCAAAGTTAGGGAGGTTTGCTGTTAATTCTCAACCACAAGATAAACATATCCTCAAAAAAATATTAAATATAGAGCTTCTACAGAGAAGCACTGCACCTCACTGTGTATTGAGTGGAAAGAGCTGAGGTATTTGAACAGCATATTTTTTAAAGCTATAAGAAAGTTACTTTTCATTAGAAAGCTAGGCTGAAAGTTTATTTGGACAGAGCTAACTACTCTTTCCAAACATTACTTTCATTTGCAGCAATGTAATTTTTTCTTTTCTTGATTTGTTCTCTGGTATGGAATTATTTTTGAGAGCAGCTTCCCTATGAGTTTGAAAATGCACATGTTCACTATTTCTGAGTCACCCACATAAAACTGATGTATTGGCATAGGCAGGAATACTGATTATGCTTTTCTACCAAAAATATATCAAGACTGTGCTGTATAGGATTAGAATTTGATGTTAAATGGCATTAATGGGTGTTAAAAAGTTAGTTGTGTTTCCATGAGACAGATAATGTTCTTTCATTCTAAAGCAAGACAACGATCACAAGCAGAGTAATGAAGGTACTGGTTCTTATAACTTTAAACTGGATCTGAACCTTAATTAATTTCACAATAACTATTAACACAGACTACAACACAAAAGCAAAATTCATAATGGATGTCTGTTCGAGAGCTGGGCACCTAATAAAATCCAGGAGCAGAACAGAAAGAAGAAACTCAGTGAGGCCTCCCACTTGTCGGAGACACTGGGCACCTGACAAAAAATTTCGGAGCAGAAGTCTAGGATCCCTTCTGCCTCAGGGGATCAGCGGACTGCAGATGGATAAAGATGCAGAATCAGCAAAGTTTCACTTCACTTGATCACTTGAATCCGTTATTCATCGACGATTACTTTCGACGGGCGCCAGTAACATTTCCATTGAACCCTATCCGTGCCAATGTAGCCCAATGGCATCTGGTGATTCAGGAATATGAAGAGCCTCAAACCGTTTCCTTCGGGGTCTTAACAGGGAGATCTGACCATCTTGTAGGTGCAGGCGCCGCGTGATCTTTGACATCTCTTGGGATCAGTCGGTAGCGGCTCTGGTCAGCAAAAGTTTCAAAGGCTTTAATCATTCTTGTTGTTATGCAATTTAGTAAAGAGAGGGAAAACCTTACAGAACTTTAGGTTCCCTAGCTGGGCCCCGGCCACATCTTAGGTTTAGAATCGTCCAGCCACATGTAGGTTTAGAATCATAGGCCAAGATGGCTACTACCAGACTATTAGGGCCCAAAGGGAAGAGAAAGGAGAGGGAGAGAACAGGAGAAGGCAAAGCAAAAGGTAAAGGAGCGAAAGGAGAAAGCAGGCTACAGCTTTTGTAACTTTTCTGCTCAGACCAGCCCACATCAACAGGAAGGGAGTTAGTGTCAATCCCCCTCAGGTACCTTCTCCCAGGATCTCACCTAGCCTATTGAAATGTTTTTTTGCCCCAGCCAGAGTTCTGCCTGAAATTAATCCCTGCAGGTCCTATATAAAGGGGATGGTATGAATACCAATGGATATTCATGACCTTCTACTCTTTCAGGTATATATTTCTTCAAGCCCCTTCATAAAAGATTCTTGTCTTTATTTCATAGTTGTTTGCATATTAGCCTTTAGACTTATGAGAGAGCCACAAGTGCTTGGCCGGAGGCTAGCACTTCTCTCTGGTCTAATTTTGAAATCCAACATGTTCAGGTAAACATAATGGTAAGATATATCTAGTACCAGGATTATTGGTATCATGAGAAAATATTTATACCAGTTAACATAGAATACATGATAAGATATTTTGCTTATATATCGATTATTTTCTGCTCCTTATCTACAAAGTGGCCTGCGGGGTCTAACTTGGAGCAAGATGAGCTCTGGACAAAGTATTGGAACGAATGTCTTTAGAAATTAGCAATTTAAAAAAAAAATGTATGCGGTAAACATATGAAGAACACTATGAGTAGTTCTTCATAGTATATTCTATTTCTACCAAATAAACAAAATTAGTAATATGTAACTGAAGAGTAGGCAGTTTTCATCACTCCTATTCCCTCATCTGTTTTGTGCATAAGGTTTCCTATATTTAAATACCTTTCTCATTTAGGGTTCCAGAGCAGCTGTACAGTAAGTAGCATGTTTGCCCTTATGAAAGGAGGTGGCTTTTCCAGGTTACTTGCAGTACAATCTAATTTACTAGGACTGATTGGTGAGTGCAGAACCAGTGCTAAGCTCTGAGCAACAACACTGTTGTTCAAATTCACAAACCAATATATATATATATATATAAAATATATGTGTATACATATATATGTTACATAGATATGTAGTATTGCAGTGTCAAAATGATTTATTTTAATAATATTTTGCAAGTATTCTCTCTATAGTGAAATATTTTAAAACTATGGCAAGATGTGGAATCAAAACACCATCATCATGTGGATTGCCTGTGTGAACCACTTTACAACTTGCCTGTTATATTAACGAAGAGTGTTAGGGAAAACTGTTAGAGTTATTGATTTCAGAGTGTCTGAGTCAAGCCCATGTTTGTATATAATACAGGGAAGTCAAAGAGACCATAATGAGAAAGCAGGGAAGAAAAGGTTACATATTAAACTGAAAAATACTAACATTTATAGCAGCAGCAGTAAAGCCTGCTTCTCCATAGATATTACTCATTGACACAATCTCACTTATGTTTGCTGACATTTATATAATTTTCACTTCCTATTAAAAAAAACAACACCTAAATTTGGGAAAACACAGGGCATTTATCAGGGTTCTAAAATGAATAGATAAAAAGATTAGCACTTACTTCTAAATAATGCTTTGTCAGTTAGGCATCTTAAGGAAAGTCTCATAAAACACTGATAAAGCTTTCTGTTTTTGTTTGTATTTCAAGGACAGACTAAATTATACCTACAATGTTCTTTTAAATGATATGAACTGACTTAGGAGCTAAAAGTAATATAACTGTTTATATTGCTTTGAAGAAAAATAGGCTTGAGTTACCAATCCCAAAGAATGTGTTCTCAACACCATAATCCTAAATGCTGAAGTACTAAGAGATAAAAAATATTCTAAGAGCACTAGGTAAATCCCTTAAGGATCAATATCAGAAAATATAATAATGGAAGAATTAATTTAAAATTAAAAAATAACTTTGACACTTTAAAGGAAAATTTATTTGAGAAACATAAAAACCTCAGAGAACACTTAGTTACTTGCGAAATAAAACACAGTTAAAAATTATATTTGAGTGCCATTTTTATTTCTTCCTCCCAACCATGCACTGGTAAAATATGCACTGGTAAAATAAGGAACATCAACATATTCAGAAATATACGTACTATCTATACACCATGTCAATATAGCAATGATGCACATTTCACAAAAGAAGGCTATAAAAATGTACATATTAATTACAATTATGAGTGTTATAACACTATATAGCAACTTACAACACTTGTGTGGTGGGGCCTTCCAGCCAGCCCCCTCACCTCACCCCTCCTCCCGCATGAATGAGGTAAACCTAGATCTGCTGGACTTCATCCTACAAAAAGGAGGGGGATGGACTTGGGAGAAGCTCTGCCTTGTGGCTGCTAATAGGAAGAAAGATACAGTGGGGAGTTCTGGATAGCAGTTCCTCCTTTACTGAGCACAGCTTAACCTTTAGTACAATATTTGGGTAGAGGGGTACAAGCACAAATCACATGGCATTTGCAAGCTCTTGGACCTCTGAAGGAGATAACCACAGATTTAGCATTTGCAAGGTAACATTTGCTAGGTAGCAATCACTGATTTACTTATTCCTATAATCAAGCCAGAGACCAGGGACATCCTGCCTGCACCTTAGTTCTTAACCATTTGCCTCCAGTCTCCCATTGGATAAGCACAGATGTCTTTTTAGTAGGTGTATAAGCTCTTAAGCATTCAAAAATTCCTGCCCTGAGGAACAGAGCCCACCTTTGGGCCCGTCCCCCAAGGGCCTTATAGTAGAAAGTGCCAGGCCCCAATACTAACTGCTTGGAGCCCAACAACTTGAAATTATACTAATATTTATAGCATCGTAAATCTAGAAATTTACTGCTTCTACACTATATGTTATCTATGTATCCTAGATTTTTAATATTATCTCTAAGGCAATGATAGTTATAGCTTGTCCCTGCAAGTGAAACTACAGTTTAATTGTATTATCGTAAAGGCTAAAAAAAGTATTCAACATATGAAAAATAGTGAATTACAGGAATAGGCTCAGAGCAGTATCATAGAGACTATTCAGAAGAACTGTAAACTCTCATAGCATTAATTTCACTTGAAAGTCTTGCAGCAGGAAGAATAGCTACTTTTCTTTTAAAGTCTGCCTCTCAGAGAAAAATTTATTTTCATTTTTTCTATAAAGGTGCTGCTCTTTTTGAAATTCCTCAAACTTATTACACAACAACATAAGCATTGTTACAGAAATCCATTCTTTTTTTTCCTTATTCATACACAGACCATAAATTTTGTGAAAACAATACTTGTACTTTCACAGGAACAGCATAGTATTGTTTCTTATCCTACTGTGAACATAATTATTTTCAAACCAGTCAGTAACTTTTCTGGTCTCTTCAGGTACTTGCAACTTTAATTCATTAAAGCTCATAGAATTTCTATCAGCTAGAAGGAATGTTAATACAGACAAATGATGTAATTTTAAACTGAAGTTATTATCGTTACCATATTGTATGGCTAATCTACTTATCTGAATTTTCTGCAATAGCACTGGGCTAAGTTGAAAAACAAAGAAAAAAACTGTAGACAATATCTTAGAATTCACTATTGAAGTCTTTATTACATCAAAATTTAAATATGTCATATGATTTGGGATTTTGAAGTGAAATCATTTTTCTGTAAAGTCCTCAAATAAGCTTCTACTTTACTTCACCTTTCTCAAGCTCCCGTATCCTAAAAAATTGCTAACCCTTGAATTTTCCATTTTCCCTTTCTCATTGTGTGATAATATGAAGGGGTTCCTGAGTTTTTTTTTTGTTACTACTCTAGTCCTATCTCACCCATCAAACTATTCATTTATCAGACTGCTCTTATACCTTAATTGTTACCTTTCTTTTATGTCAGTTCATAGATATAATTAAAATAGCAACATTTCAGATAAGTACATAGCAAGACATTTCAGAAGAGCGACACTAATTCACTGGAAGTTACATTATCCTTAAAATAGCTTTTTTGGGGGGGTAACTGGGCTAAGTAATAGTGCTCTAGAATTACTCTGACTTGTGCCTAGGGGACACTAGGTGCTTAGGGGACTACATTCTGCTATGCCGGGATCAAATTGAGGTTGACCACAGATAAGTAAGCATCTTGGCTTTGCTATTGTCTCTTTAATTCTGGAAAGAATTGTTTTGAGAACATTTATCAATACTGAGGCATATTCACTACATGATGTTGGAGGTGCAGAGTATGAATACAACTGGAGTTCCATGTAACGTTTGTTGTAGGCAGGCAGACAGGGGGTGCCACAAGGCAATAAAAATTCCTGAAGAAGAAAAACTGGTCCTTCAGCTATCCAGAGACCTACCTGTTGTCACCGGAGGACCAGACTTAGTAAGGCCACCATCAACAACAGACCCTGAGGAAGGGAAGGCCAGAGGGAATGTGAATGGCTTTAGCTGATTAAATATCCTGAGGAGATGAATCAACCTTCCTGCCCAGGACCCAGCTCACAGAACTCAAAGCATTCCATCAAGAGACTCCCAAACTCTACTCCCCTTGGCGAGGGCCGAAACCGAGTTTAGCCCTTGGGGAGTAACTTAGGGAGAATCTATAAAAGCTGTACTAACCAAAGGACAGCGGCACATCCCTGGAGGACTTATGCTGCCTGAGGCCCCTGTGGCAAGCACCTGTGGTGCCTGAGCACGTGTGTTGCCACACTTCCTCTCTTGAGAGTGTGCTCTCTCTTTCACTTGCTCTCCGTCTTTGGGTACCCCCAATTCTCCTTAAGTGCGCTACCCTCTATCTGGTTCTCTCTCCTCCCCCTCTCTAAAACCTCCTTAATAAAACCTGTTTAACTTCACAGCTGATCGGCTCTGAGAATTATTTTTTATGGGGAAGACAAGAACCTAAGGCAGCTCTGGGTAAGGCCTAGGACTGACTTTGCTTTCCTGCAAGAGCAATTCCCTCGCTCCAGCCTGAGTCCGTGGCTCCCGAAGGAAAACTCAGGTGGTGGGGTTCAACTCCTGCCCTAGAGATCAAGAGGACATCAGGTGTGGCTTGACAGCCACCTAGTGGGGCTGGTGGGGCTCAGTCCCACGCTCATATGGGGGGCTCATCGCGAACTTTATCAGTCCTAAGCTTGCCCAGCAGGTCCCGGGTAGCAGAGGCAGCTGGGGGGAGAAGCGACCATCTTTCTCCCCCCTTCGGCCTCACATAAGTCACCCGTGGGGTCCACCTACAACATAGCTACTACTTAACTATTTAAAAAGAGTAGATGCACAAATATTGCTTGAAGGTGTAAACCAAAAAGTAAAAGATTAGGCCGGAGAGAATTCAGCTGGTAGGGCATTTTCCCTTGCTGCAGCCGGCCTATTGCCAGCCCGGGTTCAATCCCCAGCATCAATATTGTCCCGAGCACTGCCAGGAATTCCTGAGTGCAGAGCGGGGAGAAAGCCCTGAGCATTGCCGGATGTGATCCCAAAAAAGAAAAAAAAAAGTAAAAAGATTGCTTTGGTGTCTAGGATAATGAATTGTATCCAATACATTTCCCTCCTTTTCTTTCAAATCTATTGAAATATGGCCATAGCCGCCTAATGGTATGTTGGTCAAAAAACATAACATCAAAATGTTATGTTTCAAAATATCTCCAGAATTATTTTTTTTAAACTACTCATGAAAGCAAAAAAACTGAAAAGGGAAGCAATGACTTTTTGTGGGAAAGATCAAATTTAATTTCATTTTGAGACAATGAATGGGAAAGATAACATCAAAGTCAAAGGCTTACTTAAAACCATAAGCAAGGCCCCATTTCTGTGGTACAAGAAACTCGAGTGCTCAGCCATCAAAAGTGATGAGAGAAGGGCACGATTGCCAGAGGCGAACTAATTAGAACTTAGAATGAGAAAAATAAGATGCCGGAGTGTCAGAACAGCAAAAGCAAAGTTAACAAGCCCAGAAAGATAGTAACAAACAAGCCTTTAATTAGATAATATTCATGTTTTTTTATTTATTTACTTTTAATTAGACCACAAGCTTTGAAAGACTTGGGCTAGAGCAATAGTCCAGCGGTAAGGGCATTGCGCCGTGCTGGCCAACCTGGGATCGATCCTAGCATCCCATGGTCCCTGAGCACTGTCAGGTGGGGTTCTGAGTGGAGGCAGGATTGAACCCTACCAGGGGTAGTTGACCCAGAACCAAAAAAAAAAAAAAGAAAAAGGAATATTTTATTGTGCTTGGGAGGAGTCCAAAGGAAGAAATTTCCAACCACATCCCCATACCACCCAAGAATTCCCTTTTCATGAAACCATAATCAGTTGAGGGACTGGGGCTTTAACTGAGTCTGGAACAAAAATACGTACGAAACTTAGTGTACTGATTGATAATGGGGAAAACTTAAGTTTTTCCTACCAATATCTCCCTAAGGAGGCCTTGGCAAAACTTGATGACTAAGATCTCTCTAAAATCCCAAATAAAGAGATCAGAAATGAAGTCACTTAGCTGGAACTACAAATATTCAAAATATCTGCTTGACTAGAGGATCCTGAGGTCTTGGCTATACTTGACTTTGCTATTTAAAACTACACGCATTAATTGTGTATCAAGTTCTGATACAAATGGCCAGACCCTCTGTCAGTAAAGCTTTTGTACTTACCTATATCAGAAGTTGAAAACTGTACACAAGGATTGGATAAAGGGATGAAGGCCGTAGTTGTAGTCATTAGGTTTGGAACCTCTGGGTTTTATTTTTTAACTAGGACAGTAACACTAAAAAAAAAGAATAATTATAAGAATAGTGGATATAGTGGATGTGGGGCGGGAGGACAGCCCAGCGGGTAAGGGAAACGTTTGCGCGCGCACGTGGCCGGCCTATGCCGGCCCGGGTTCGATCCCGGCATCCCCATATGGTCCCGAGCACCGCCCGGAGTAATTCTGATGCAGAGCCAGGAGGTAACCCCTGAAATTACCAGTGTGACCCCAAAAAGCAAAAGCAAAAAAAAAGAATAGTGGATGAGTATTTGAAGGAAAGACCAGTAAAATACTGTGAAGTGACAGGCACAGGAAAAAAATTTTCAGTGTTCAAATATGGGTATAGAACACTAATTTTCTAAAAATACATAAATTTGTAAATAATTAAGGACAAATTAATGACTTGTTGATGAAATGATTCCCTTCCTCTGCTTCTCTGAATTAAATTAATTTTGTAGATTTTGCTTTTATTCTCGGTTACCATCTTTTTAGCGGCTTCAATTATTTTAATAAAAGAAAATACAGAGGAAGTAGAATTTAAGTAACCTAATTATGAATAATGATATTGATTTTCAAAACTAGGTCCAATGGATTAATTCTGTGAAAGACATGTGAAAAGTGCTCAAAAGGTCCTCTTAACTAAGTTTGCATTTCCAAGACATTTCTCAAGAGCAAGCTCAATAATTTGACCATCTGTTTCAAAGACTAAAATAATACAGTCAAAGTAAGGAAGTGAGAAAAAAGTGTTCTCCCAATGGGAAGAGAAACAAGAAAATGTGTAATGAAATTCCACTAGAAATGAAGAAGTTTCAATCTGACAGAAAAAAAAACTAGTGTAGGAACTGTTACAACATATCCACCATCATACATTATTCAATATAAGATTTCTAGGTTATTTTTTTATAAAGTAGAATAACTTGTACTGCTCTTGACCTAATATGTTTATCATTCCAGGGATTAAGGAAGCGCTGGGTTTAGAATAGACTGATGGAAGCAACATGGTCTAGTGCATGAACTAATTTAAAAAATGTGTGTGAAATTAAAGTATTTTATATTTGTAAACTATAGTTTAATTATTTTTAATCAATGATAACAAATAGTATTTTTAAAATAAAATGTAATGGAGGAAAAATGAAACTTTGGGGGACTGGAGCGTTAGTCAGCGGTTAGGGCATTTTCCTTGCGCTTAGCCCCATCTGGTTTTGATCCTCGACATCCCCATATGGTCCTCTGAGCTTCCGTCAGGGTAACTCCTGAGTGCAGAGCCAGGAATAAACCCTGAGCATCACCCAGTGTGATCAAAATAAAAATAAATAAATAAAACTTTGAAAAAAATGGGGATCAAATATTATTAAAATGATGGGTTTTCAGAATGAGTAAATCTAGAAAATTGTTAGAAGAAAATTGTTACAGGATTCAAGCATCTTTCATCAACTTAAGTTTGCTTGCATGTGAGTCACTAATCAACTGCTAATAAAATCCAGTTACTTAAGAGAATCTTTCTCTGGGCAGTGAGAACAAGAATATTCTAACTACATCTGTAAAAAAATTGACAAGAACTGTCTATGTGAATACAGAAAATATACTCATTGACTTTATGTTATTTGCTGAGTGAATGTTGTGCTAGAAAGTATTCTAGGTGCTCTAAATATAAGAGATTTAAATGATCTGTACCCAAAAATCCAGGTAAAAGAAATAGTTGGTAATTTTGTAGTAGTAAACTGCTAAATACATAAATATAAAACAATATATAGCAACTATAAAACAACTTTACATTTAAGTACTGGAGAATTAGATAGATTGAGGGTTTTCTATATAGACGGGTTGGTGATGCTATGTTGCAGAAGCTAACTTGGGATGATCTATAAGGAGGACAAAATTCTAAAAATCTGTAAGAAATAGACTAAAATTTTAACAAATACCACCTAAATATTTATAAGTTATAATTCAAACTAGGAAACTTTTTAAAGTCCCTACTTTTAAAAAATTATGCTTCCATCTATCTAGATATTATTTCTCATTTATTTGAGATTTTTTTTATTATGCCGCCTTGAGGATATTCAATTACAAAGATGATCATAATTATAGGTTCCAGTCATGCAGTGTTCAGCACAGTCCCTCCACCAAGTCCTATTTCCACCCTGGGGTCCCAGATTGTCTCACTCTCCCTCCGCCTGCCTCTTTCTCAGCGGGCTCTTTCCTTTCCTCTCTCTCTCTCTCTCTCTCTCTCTCTCTCTCTCTCTCTTTCTCTCTCTCTCTCTCTCTTTCTTACCCCCATTATTACACATTGAGGCTTGCTCTCTG
>JAJIBD010025963.1:0-110111 GCA_021461705.1 Cryptotis parvus | reverse complement strand
GGAGAAAAGGCTGCAAAAGTTTAAAGTAAAGAGAGAACCCCCAGAAGACACCAAATGGGAACTCTTTGGCACCACTGCGGCAACATGGGAGATGTATTACCATCATTAGACATCAATGAAGAATACAACCGACTGGTTCAGCACCTCCATGATTATAAAGCGAAAAAATTAGAGAGAGAAAGACACAAAAAGGACGCCTGTCTTCGGAAACTCGAGGCTCATTTGCCAACTCTGGCAAGGCGTGAGCCTCAGGAGACCAAATGCTAACATCCAAAGCTTGCTAAACAGTGCAGAGAAGCGATAAAAGTAGCCACCTCAAAGACAGAAGAGCAGAAATACTGGAAGATTCAGCAGAAGCGAAGGAAAAGCATTCGCACTGCCCGCCTGTCCTTCGCAACTATAAAGACCAAGATGACTGCCCTCTGAGCCCCTGATGGATCTATCATCTTCCAGAAAGGCAATGGAGAAGATTATCTATGACTTCTACTCAAATCTCTTTGATAGCCACATCCACCTGCCCACATACCAATTTCCACAGGATGGATATGTCATCCTCAACGTTCTCCTTCTGAAAACTGACATGCCATCTCATCAGTATAGAAGGGGAACAGCACCAGGCCCAGAACAGAGTCAGACCCGAACACCTGGAGAATCTTGCCATCGGTTGCTCATCTAATCACACTAGCTCGGTTCTTCACATGCTACCTGTCGAATGCAAGGTGCCCTCCCAATGGAAAACCAGCGGGACAGTTCTACTGTTCAAGAAGGGAGACATTCATGACATCGGCAACTGTTGCTCCATCTGCCTGTTGTCTGTCATCTACAAGCTGTTTACGCAAGTCATCCTGAACAGGATTAGCAGAACACTTGGATGAAGAAAAACCAGCGAGCAAGAAGAGCTTCCAGAAAAGGATTCAGCACAATCGACCATATCCACACAGTAACCAAGCTCATTGAGGTTTTGTAGGGAGTACAAGATGCCGCTCTGTCTCACGTTCATTGATTTCAGAAAGCCTTTGATTCTAGTGGAGACTGAAGCAGTCATGAAGCCCTAGCCAAACAGGGTGTTCAAACCCAATACATCAAGATCCCTCGTGAGCTGTATTACGGATTCATCACCAGGATCTCACCATTGCTACAAAGAGGTGATCATTAGTGTGAAAAGAGGGGTTCGACAAGGGTGATACCATTTCACCAAAAACTCTTCAGTGCCACCCTGAGAACATCAAGCAAACAATTAGAATGGGAAGGAATGGGAGTGAAGATGATGGTCGAGCAACTACACTACCTCAGCTTCGCTGATGACATCGTTCTAATAACACCAAACATTAGCCAAGCGGCACAAATGCTGGCTGACTTTGACCGAGAATGAAAGATAGGTCTACAGCTGAATCTGAAGAAAACTATGTTCAGCGAAGAATGAACTAGTTCCAGAGGCCCCATTCACTCTCAATGGATCAAGCATCTCTGAATGCAGCAGTTATGTGTACCTGGGTCGAGAAGTCAACATGATGAGCGACCTAAAACCTGAGCTGCGCAGGAGGAAGAGAGCGGCATGGAATGCCTTCAAAGGCATCGAAGAAATAGCTAAAAGGACAAAAGAACCTCCGGCTCGGGCACATCTCTTTGACTCCACCATTCTCCCTGCATTAACATACCCCTCAGAGACCTGGGCCCACGAAAGCAGGATGAGAATGCTATTCGGGTCTCCCAGAGAGGAATTGAAAGAGCTATGCTTGGAATATCCGTCTCACTCAAGTGAGAGAAGGAATCCGGAGTTCTGACCTCCCTTGCTATTCCAGAATCAGGGACGCTGTTCGTTTGCCAAGGCATCGAAAATCAGATGGGCTGGACATGTAATGCGATTTGGAGACAACCGCTGGACTAGAACCATTACCGACTGGATCCCACGGGCTGTCAAAAGATCACGTGGCCGCCCACCTACAAGATGGTCACACTTACTTGTAAAGACCCTGAAGGAACGGTTTGAGGCTCTTCATGTTCACTGAATCAACCAGATGCCATTGGGCTACATTGGCATGTGATAGGGTCCAATGGAAATGTTACTGGCGCCTGCTCGAGGAAATCGATGAATACTGATTCAAGTGATCAAGTGATCAAGTGATCAAGTCCTTTTACAGGATCAAATTATAACTAACATTACCTTAGTGAGAGCAAAGAAACCTAGGAATTACTTTCCCAGAAGCTTTTTTTTAATAGCAGCATGGTCTGTTATTCTGAGACACATGTCTTTTACAAAAATGCTTTAAAAACTCAAACTTTACTTGTTAATTTAAGCTTTTGATAGAAAATATAATCTATGAGGCTGCAAAGTATTTTAGATGACTTAGTTTTGTTGCCTATATGAAATCACAGAGGATTGGCTGAAGATCTTTCCTGTCTCAAAAAATAATCTTATCTATTAATATTTTAGAGAAATATGTAGGCTTCTGAAAGCTATCTGTGAAGATAAAATTGGAAAGATTTTAAAACCAAGTCATAGAGTTTATTAGATATGGTCCTAAAACATGGTACTGTGTTGTGATGAACCGAACTGTGTTATGTCCCCTATTCTTTATCTTTATTACTATACTACCTTGAAATGTACAATTACAAAAAATGCTCATGTTTGGGTGTCAGTCACACAGTGTTCCAGCACCCATCCCTCCACCAGTGCCTAATTTCCACTACCAATGTCCCTGATTCCCTCCTCCTCCCCCAACCTGCTTCTATGGCAAGTGTTTTGCCTCTCTCTCTCTCTCTCTCTCTCTCCCTCTCTTTCCTCTTTTCTCTCCTCTCTCTCTGTGTCTTTGTCTTTCTCTCTCTTTTCATTCTCCTACACATTGTGGCTTGCAATACACACATTTAGGGGTTATCATAAATATCCCTTTGCCTATAATCAATCTCAGTTCCAGGCTGGTATTATCATTTTTAAAAATTATTAGCACATTGTTCTCTTCTCTGTCTAACCTAATCTCTCAGTCCCACACATGTGTGGTAGATTCCACCCACTGACAGACCTCCTGATCCATGTTTTCTTATGCTGATATCATAATATACTGTGACATTTAATGTGAGAGAAGGGAGGCAGCTCTTAAAGAAGCACTTAATGTAAGATTATATCTTTATAGTGAGGCCTAATGACCAGTATCCTGTTAATATAAAGGGAGGAGGTTAGGACACAATGACAAACACAGAAAGAACATCTACAGGCGTAGCGTGAAGACAACTATGTATAGCAAGTAAAGAAATTCATATAAAACAATGACTAACAGATGGAGAATAAAGACCTTTGTGATACAAGAAATGAAGACAGCCATGTACAGCAAGGAGGTCCTCATAAGATTCAACCCTCTGATACTTTGATTTCATAGGTCTAGCCTTTAAATTAAGAGAAATAAATTCTGATTGTTTCAACCATTGTATGTGACACTTCGTTAAGGCTACCATAGAAAATTAATAAGTCATGTTATTTAACTTAGATTGTATACTATATCTTAAAATAATCTCAAATTACAATACTTATAGAATATAGAAATCATCTATAATCATATATAGAAATTAAAATAAATATAATCATAATAGTGTGTTATGTGATGTTATTGAAGAATTACTTCATATATGTTTTTAGAATTCTCTGTTACGTTGGATGAAATATAGCTTTTCAATGATCTATTTGTCAATACTATGAAATAAACATTCGTTACGAGACTGATACCATATGTTATTAGGCAAATGTCTTCAGTATTTGATATGAAACTCTCAGGTATCTATATTATAAGCTAGCCTGGAAATTATCTTGCACAGACTTAAAAAATGTTTATGAAAGGATAGAAACATATTTTTAAAATATGAAAAGAATACCACTTAGTCATTATGGCAAATTACACGTTAGATTTTACTTGAGAATGGCTGAACTTATTATTTTGGATACTAGAGGATAGTTGGGTGAAAATTATATTAAAATAAGAATTAAGCACTCCCACAAAAATAGTTCTTAAATTTTAAAAAAAGGTGTTATAAAAGAACTGGTACCACCACATAAACTTAGTACAGGAAACAAGGACTAATGTGCCATTTATAATTTGACAGTAATTACAGATAGCCATGATTATGTAGCAAATGTTATCCATTGTGAATTAAACTGTTTCCAGAGAGTTTAATTCTGGACAAAAACTTTCCAGACTAAACAAACATCTCAGTTAGTTTAGTGCATTTTGTTTATTTTTCATTTGTTACTTTATAAAAATGTGTTGGAACATTAAATTGTCAATATTTTCCTATTTTGAGATAAAGCAATTTTTCATGTATAATCTAATGTCATTTCATGTATAATCTAATGTCATTATTTCTTTTAACTATAGTGATGATTGCATCATATAAGAAATAACTGAGGTTTCATTATTTCTCTGGGTTTGTCATATGATTTTCCTTGTTTATTTTCTTTTTTTCTTTTCTTTTTTTTTTCTTCTTGGGTCACACCTGGCGATGCTCAGGGGTTTCTCCTGGCTCTGCACTCAGGAATTACTCCTGGCGGTGCTCAGGGATCCATATGGGATGCCTGGGATCGAACCCAGGCCGGCACAGGCCAGTTGCGTGCAAGGCAAATGCCCTACAGCTGGGCTATCGCAACCTTGTTTATTTTCTTTAGCAACCATTATTTGCTACCTTTATAAATATACCACTCCTGATGCTAGAGATTGCATGGGGTAGAGGCTATACTTGTCTTGAGCACTGGTGACCTAGGTTTAATCTTCAGAACTGAATATGCTCCCATGAGGCACTGTCCGGAATGATCCCTGACCACAAAAGTCAGGATTAAGCCCTGAGCACCGTTGAATGTGTCTCCCTAAACAGCAACTAAAGAACACCCCCAAAAAATCCCAAAAATTAAAAATAACATCAAATATATAATGTTAATGTGAATTAGATGATAAGAATTCATACATATAAAACATGATGAAGCTCATAAGCATAAAACTGGATGAAGGAAGTCATATCCAAAATGTATCCACCTTATGTTTCCATTTATATCAAGTATATATATATCTCTCTCTTTTGGGGCTCTCTTTTTTGGGCTCTCTTTTTTGGGCTCTCTCTTTGTGAGCTTGCACCCTTCTTGGGAGTCTTGTCTTTGTCTACTCTCTAGGGCCTTAACACGTGGTGGCCACCATCTTGGCCTACACGTGGCTGGGGTTCTAGCTGGGAATCCTAAGCACTGGGTTTTCTCTACTGCTGATTTGTATGCCAAAGCCTGTGATAAGTAAAGCCTTTTAAAACTGCATCGGATTCCTGAGTTTTCATTCATTCCCCGCTGGCTTCAAGGTAGAAGGGAACTCACTTCCCGGCACTGTTGGGGACCCCAGTGGCGTCCCCGACAGGCAGTTATGTCTTACTAATTCTTCCAATCACTGCATTACTGAAAATCAAAAAGTTAGGGAGAGGTTTGCTGCCAATTCTCAACCACAAGATAAACATATCCTCAAAAAAATATTAAATATAGGCTTCTACAGAGAAACACTGCACCTCACTGTGTATTAGTGGAAAAGGCTGAGGTATTTGAACAGCATATTTTTTAAAGCTATAAGAAAGTTACTTTTCATTAGAAGCTAGGCTGAAAGTTTATTTGGACAGAGCTAACTACTCTTTCCAAACATTAACGATTAAAAACTGCCTAATTTCATTTGCTACAATGTAGTATTTTTTTTCTTTTCTTGATTTGTTCTCTGGTATGGAATTCTTTTTTTGAAACCTTCCTATGAGTTTGAAAATGCACATGTTCACTATTTCTGAGTCACCCACATAAAACTGATGTGGCATAGAGAAAGAATGAGATTATAGCACTAAATATAACAAGACTGTGCTGTATAGGATTAGAATTTGATGTTAAATGACATTAATGGGTGTTAAAAAGTTAGTTGTCTTTCCATGAACAGATAATGTTCTTTCATTCTAAAGCAAGACAACGATCACAAACAGAGTAATGAAGGTACTGGTTCTTATAACTTTAAACTGGATCTGAACCTTAATTAATTTCACAATAACTATTAACACAGACTACAACACAGAAGCAAAATTCATAATGGATGTCTGTTCGAGAGTGCTGGGCACCTAATAAAATCCAGGAGCAGAACAGGAAACTCAGTGGGGCCTCCACTTGTCGGGGGACACTGGGCACCCTGACAAAATCCCGGAGCAGGGTCTAGGGATCCCCTTCTGCCTCAGGGGATCAGCGGACTGCAGATGGAGAAAGATGCAAGAATCCAGCAAAGTTTCAAAAGGCTTTAATCATTCTTGTTCTGGTATGCAATTTAGTAAGAGGAAAACCCCAGACTTTAGGGTTCCTAGCTGGGCCCCTGCCATGTAGGTTTAGAATCGTCCGCCACATGTAGGTTTAGGAATCATAGGCCAAGATGGCTACTACCAGGTATTAAGGCCCAAAAAGGGAAGAGAAAGGAGAGGGAAGAGAACAGGGAGAAGGCAAAAGCAAAAGGTAAAAGAGGCCGAAAGGAAAGCAGGCTACAGCTTTTGTAACTTTTCTGCTCAGACCATCCCACATCAACAGGAAGGAGTTAGTGTCAATCCCCCTCAGGTACCTTCTCCCAGGATCTCACCTAGCCCTATTGGAATGTTAATATTGCCCCAGCCAAGTTCTGCCTGGGAAGTGTCCCTGCAGGTCCTATATAAAGGGGGATGGTCATGAATACCAATGGATATTCATGACCTTCTATAACCAGGTATATATTTCTTCAAGCCTTCATAAGATTCTTGTCTTTATTTCATAGTTGTTTTGCATATTAGCCTTTAGACTTATTAGAGAGCCACAAGTGCTTGCTTTGGAGGAAAACAGCACTTCTCTCTGGTCTAATTACTTGAAATCCAACATGGTCAGGTAAACATAATGGTAAGATATATCTAGTACCACGATTATTATGGTATCATGAGAGAAAATATTTATACCAGTTAACATAGAATACATGATAAGATAAACTGCTATATATCAAATTATTTTCTGCTCCTTATCTACAAAGTGGCCTGCAGGGGCTAACCCCAGGCAAGATGCAGAGGCTCTGGACAAAAGTGTACTGGAACAGATGTCTTTAGAAATTAGCAATTTAAAATGTTGTAATGGTAAACATATGAAAAACTACTATAAGTAGTTCTTCATAGTATGAGCAACTATTTCTACCAAATAAACAAAATTGAAATAATATGTAACTGAAGAGTAGGCAGTTTTTCATCACTCCTATTCCCTCATCTGTTTTGTGCATAGAGTTTCCTATATTTAAACACCTTTCTCATTGTAGGGTTCCAGAGAAGCAGTACAGTAAGTAGCATGTTTGCCTTATGAGAGTTAACCTGGGTTAACGCATATGATCCCTGAGCCCCACTAGGACTTTTTGATGAGTGCAGAACCAGTGCTACCAGTGCTTAAGCTCTGAGCAACAACACTGTTGTTCAAATTCCACAAACCAATATATATATATATATATATATATGTATGTATATATGTAAAATATATGTGTATACATATATATGTTACATAGATATGTAGTATTGCAGTGTGTGTTACCTATCCATAAAATGATTTATTTAATAATATTTTGCAAGTATTCTCTCTATAGTGAAATATTTTAAAACTATGGCAAGGTGTGGAATCAAACACCATCATCATGTGGATTGCCTGTGTGAACCACTTACTAACTTGCCCTGTTCTCTAACAGAGTGTTAGGGAAAACTGTTAGAGTTATTGATTTCAGAGTGTCTGAGTCAAGCCCATGTTTGTATATAATACAGGGAGAGAAGTCAGAGACCATAATGAGAAAGCAGGGAAGAAAAGGTTACATATTAAACTGAAAAATACCTAACATTTATAGCAGCAGCAGTAAAGCCTGCTTCTCCATAGAATATTACTCATTGACACAATCTCACTTATGTTTGCTTGACATTTATATAATTCTTCCACTTCCTATAAAAAAACAACACCTAAATGGAAAACACAGGGCATTTTATCAGGTTCTAAAATGAATAGAATAAAGGATTAGCCTTACTTCTAAATAATGCTTTGTCAGTTAGGCATCTTAAGGAAAATCTGATAAAACACTGATAAAGCACCTGTTTTTGTTTGTATTTCAAAGGCAGACTAAATTAATACCTACAATGTTCTTTTAAATGATATGAACTGACTTAGGAGCTAAGAAGTAATGTAACTGTTTATATTGCTTTGAAGAAAAATAAGCTTGGGTACCAATCCCAAAGAATGTGTTCCCAACACCATAATCCCTAAATGCTGAAGTACTAAGAGATAAAAAATATTCTAAGAGCACTAAAATCACAATCCTTAAAGATCAATATCCAGAAAATATAATAATGGAAGAATTAATTTAAATTTTAAAAATACATGACACTTTAAAGGAAAATTTGTTTGAGAAACATAAAAACCTCAGAGAACACTTAATTACTTACCCAATAAAACACAGTTAAAAATTATATTTGAGTGCCATTTTATTTCTTCCTCCAACCATGCATTGGTAAAATATGCACTGGTAAAATAAGGAACACTCAACATTTTCAGAAATATGCGTAATATCTATACACCATGTCAATATAGCAATAATGCACTTTCACAAAGAAAACTATAAAAATATGCACATTAATTACAATTATGAGTGTTATAACACTATATAGCAACTTACAACACTTGTGTGTAGGTGGGGCCTTGGCCAGCAGCCCCCTCACCCTCCTCCCCTCCCGCATGAATGAGGTAAACCTAGATCTGCTGGACTTCATCCCTACAAAAAAGGAGGGGGGATGGACTTGGGAGAAACTCTGCCTTGTGGCTGCTAATAGGAAAGAAAGACACAGTGGGGAGTTCTGGATAGCAGTTCTCCTTTTTACTGAGCACAGCTTAAGCCTTTTATACAATATTTGGGTAGAGGGGGTACAAGCACAAATCACATGGCATTTGCAAGCTCTTGGACCTCTGAAGGAGATAACCACAGATTTAGCATTTGCAAGGTAACATTTGCTAGGTAGCAATCACTGATTTACATATTCCTATAATCAGAAGACCAGAAGACCAGGCACATTCTGCTTCACCTTAGATGTTAGCCATTTGCCTCCAGTCTCCCATTGGATAAGCACAGATGTCTTTCATGTAGGTGTAAACTCTAAAGCATTCAAAAATTCCACTGCCCTGAGAACAGAGCCCACCTTTGGGCCCGTCCCCAGGGCCTTATGGCAGAAAGTGCCAGGCCCCAATACTAACTGCTTAGAGCCCAACAACTTGAAATTATATAATAATATTTATAGCATAGCAAATCGTAAAATTTACTGCTTCTACACTATATGTTATCTATGTATCTATATTTTAATATTATCTCTAAGGCAATGCTAGTTATAGCTTGTCCTGCAAGTAAACTACAGTTTAATTGTATTATCGTGAAAGGCTAAAAAAGAGTATTCAACATATGAAAAATAGTGAATTACAGGAATAGGCTCCAAGCAGTATCATAGAGACTATTCAGAAGAACTGTAAACTCTCACAGCATTAATTTTGCTTGAAAGTCTTGCAGCAGGAAGAATAGCTACTTTTTTTCTTTTAAAGTCTGCCTCTCAGAGAAGAAATTTATTTTCATTTTTTCTATAAGGTGCTGCTCTTTTTTGAAATTCCTCAAACTTATTACACAACAACATAAGCATTGTTACAGAAATCCATTCTTTTTATTCCTTATTCATACACAGACCATAAATTTTGTGAAAACAATACTAGTGCTTTCACAGGAACAGCATTGAATTGTTTCTTATCCTACTGTGAACATAATTATTTTCAAACCAGTCAGTAACTTTTGCTGGTCTCTTCAGGTAATACAGCTTTAATTCATTAAAGCTCCTAGAATTTCATCAGCTAGAAGAAATGTTAATGCAGACAAATGATGTAATTTTTAAACTGAAGTATTGTCGTTTTGCCATATTGTATGGCTAATCTACTTATCTGAATTTTCTGCCAATAGCACTGGGCTAAGTTGAAAAACAAAAGAAAAAAAAACTTTAATGACAGTATCTTAAAATTCACTATTAGAAGTCTTTATTACATCAAAATTTAAATATGTCATATGATTTGGGATTTTAATTGAAATCATTTTTTCTGTAAAGTCCTCAAATAAGTACTTCTACACTACTTCACCTTTCCAAGCTACAGTATCCTAAAAAAATTGCTAACCTTTGAATATTTCCATTTTTCCCTTTCTCATTGTGTGATAATATGAAGGGGTCCTGAGTTTTTTTTCGTGCACTTTAGTCCTATCTCACCCATCAAACTATTCATATATCAGACTGCTCTTATACCTTAATTGTTACCTTTCTTTTATGTCAGTTCATAGATATAATTAAAATAGCAACATTTCAGATAAGTACATAGCAAGACATTTCAGAAAACGACACTAATTCACTGGAAGTTACATTATCCTTAAAATAGCTTTTTTGGGGGGGTAACAGGCCACAAGTAATAGTGCTCAGGAATTATTCTGGCCTTGTGCCCTAGGGGACACAGGGTGCTTAGGGGACTACATTCTGCTATGCCCGGGATCAAATTGAGGTTGACCACATGACAAGTAAGCATCTTGACTTTGCTATTGTCTCTTTAATTCTGGAAAGAATTGTTTTAAAGAACATTTATCAATACTTAGGCATATTCACTACATGATGTTGGAGGTGCAGAGTATGAATACAACTTGAGTCCCATGTAACTGCTGTAGGCAGGCAGACAGGGGGTGCCACAAGGCAATAAAAATTCCTGAAGAAGAAAGAAAACTGGTCCTTCAGCTATCCAGAGACACACCTGTTGTCACAGGAGAAACCAGACTTGATAAGGCCACCATCAACAACAGACCCTGAGGGAAGGGAAGGCCAGAGGGAATGTGTGAATGGCTTTAGCTGATTAAATCTCCTGAGGGAGATGAATCAGCCTTCCTGCCCAGGACCCAGCTCACAGAAGACTCCAAAGCATTCCAGTCAAAGAAGACCACTCCCAAAGTCTACTCCCTTGGCAAGGGCCCTAGAAACTGAGGTTTAGCCCCATATGGGAGTAACTTAGGGAGAAATCTATAAAAGCTGTCCTAACCAAAGGACAGCGCACATGCTGCAAGGACACACATAAGCTGCCTGAGCCCCTGTGGCGAAGCACCTGTGGTGCCTGAGCACGCGTGTTGCCCGCGATCTCCCTCTTGAGATGTGTACTCTCTCCTACTTGCTCTCCGTCTTTGGAGTACCCTGCATTCTCCCTTAAGCGCTACCCTCTATCTCTTTCTCTCCTCCTCCCTCTCCTAAAACCTCATTACTAAAACCTGTTTTAACTTCACTGCTCGTCGACCCCTGAAAATTATTTTTCTGCGAGGAAGACAAGAACCCTAAGGCAGCCCTGGGTAAGGCCTAGGACTGACTTTCCTTTCCTGCAAAGAGCAATTCCTCGCTCCAGCCTGAGTCCGTGGGCTCCCGAGAAACTCAGGTGGTGGGGATCAACTCCTGCCCCTAGAGATCAAGAGGACATCAGGTGTGGCTTGACAGCCACCTTGTGGGGCTGGTGGGGCTCAGGCCCACGCTCATTGCAGGGGCTCATCGCAGACTTTATCAGTCCTAAGCCTGCCCAGCAGGTCCCGGGTGGCAGAGGCGGCTGGGGAGAAAGCGACCATCTCTCTCCCCTTCGGCCTCACATAAGTCACCAGTGGGGTCCACCTGCAACATAACTACTACTTAACTATTTAAAAAAGAGTAGATGCACAAATATTGCTTTGAAGGTGGTAAAACCAAAAAAGTAAAAGATTGGGCCGGAGAGATAGTTCAGCTGGTAGGGCATTTTCCTTGCCTGCAGCCGGCCTGTGCCAGCCCCGGGTTCAATCCCCAGCATCCAATATTGTCCCCGAGCACTGCCAGGAGTAATTCCTGAGTGCAGAGCCAGGAGAAACCCCTGAGCATTGCCGAATGTGACCCCAAAAAAAGAAAAAAAAAGTAAAAGATTGCTTTGGTGTCTAGGATAATGAATTGTATCCAATACATTCCCTCCTTTTCTTTCAAATCTAGTGAAATATGGCCATATTGCCTAATGCTATGTTAGTCAAAAAAAACATAACATCAAAATGTTATGTTTTAAAATATCTCAAGAATTATTTTTTTAAACTACTCATGAAAGCAAAAAAAAAACTGAAAAGGAAGCAGTGACTTTTTGTCAGAAAAGATCAAATTTAATTCGTCCATTTTGAAGACAATGAATAGGAAAGATAACATCAAAGTCAAAGGCTTACTTAAAACCCATAAGCAAGGCCCCATTTTCTGTGGTACAAGAAACTGAGTGCTCAGCCATCAAAAGTGATGAGAGAAGGGCACGGTGCCAGAAGACAAACTAATTAGAACTTAGAATGAGAAAAATAAGATGCCAGGTGTCAGAACAGCAAGCAAAGTTAACAAACCCAGAAAGATAGTAACAAACAAGCTTTTTAATTAGATAATATTCATGTTTTATTTATTTACTTTTAATTAGACCACAAGCTTTGAAAGACTACTGGGCTAGAGCAATAGTCCAGCGGGTAGGGCATTTGCCTTGCATGTGCCAACCTGGGATCGATCCCTAATGCCACATGGTCCCCTGAGCACTGCCAGGTGTAATTCCTGAGTGCAGAGCCAGGATTAACCCTTGAGCATTGCCGGGTGTGACCCAAAGAAGCAAAAAAAAAAAGAAAAAAGAAAAAGAAAGACTATTTTAATGTGCGGAGGAGTCCAAAAGGAAGAAATTTCCAACCACATCCCCATACCACCCAAAATTCCCTTTTCTAACAGAAACCATAATCAGTTGAGGGACTGGAGCTTTAACTGAGTCTGGAACAAAAATACGTACAAACCTTAGTGTACTGATTGATAATGGGAAAACTTAAGTTTTCCTACCACCAATATCTCCCTAAGGAGGCCTTGGCAAAGCTTGATGACTAAGATCTCTCTCCAAAATCCCAAATAAAGAGATCAAGAAATGAAGTCACTTAGCTGGAACTACAAATATTCAAAATATCTGCTTGACTAGAGGATCCTGAGGTCTTGGCTATAACGACTTTGCTATTTAAAACTACACGCATTAATTGTGTATCAAGTCTGATATGGAAATGGCCAGGCCCTCTGTCAAGTAAAGCTTTTGTACTTGTCTATATCTAAGTTGAAACTGTACACAAGGATTGGATAAAGGGATGAAGGCCATAGTTATAGTCATTAGGTTTGGAACCTCTGAGGTTTTTTTTTTTTAATTAGGACAGTAACACTAAAAAAAAAAAAGAATAATTATAAGAATAGTGGATGTGGGCCGGAGAGATAGCCCAGCAGGTAGGGCGTTTGCCTTGCACGTGGCCGGCCTATGCCGGCCCGGGTTCGATCCCCGGCATCCCATATGGTCCCCAAGCACCGCCAGGAGTAATTCCTGATGCAGAGCCAGGAGTAACCCCTGAGCATTGCCGGGTATGACCCAAAAAGCAAAAAGCAAAAAAACAAAAAGAATAGTGGATGAGTATTTGAAGGAAAGACCAGTAGAGTACTGTCAAGTACAGGCACAGGAAAAAATTTTCAGTATTCAAATATGGGTATAGAACACTAATTTTCTAAAAATACATAAATTTGTAAATAATTAAGGACAAATTAATGACTTGTTGATGAAATGATTCCCTTCCTCTGCTTCTCTGAATTAAATTAAATTCTTTGTAAGATTTTGCTTTTATTTACTGTACCATCTTCTTAGCGGCTTCAATTATTTTAATCAAAGAAAAATACAGAGGAAGTAGAATTTAAGCTAACTTAATTATGAATAATGATATTAATTTTCAAAACTAGGTCCAATGGATTAATTCTGTGAAAGACATGTGAAAATTGCTCAAAGGTCCTCTTAACTAAGTTTGCATTTCCAAAGACATTTCTCAAGAGCAAGCTCAATAATTTGAAAGCCATCTGTTTCAAAGACTAAAATAATACAGTCCAAGTAAGGAAGTGAGAAAAAAAGTGTTCTCCCAAAGGGAAAGAGAAAAATGAAAATGTGTAATGAAATTCCACTAGAAATGAAGAAGTTTCAATCTGACAGAAAAAAAACTAATTGGAGGAACTGTTACAACACATATGTCCACAATAACATACATTATTCAATATAAGATTTCTAGGTTATTTTTTATAAAGTAGAATAACTTGTACTGCTCTTGACCTAATATGTTTATCATTCCAGGGTCAGGAAACGCTGGGTTTAGAATAGACAGATGGAAGCAACATGGTCTAGTGCATGAACTAATTTAAAAAAAAAATGTGTGTGAAATTAAAGTATTTTATATTTGTAAACTATATAGTTTAATTATTTTTAATCAATGATAACAAATAGTATTTTAAAATAAAATGTAATGGAGGAAAAAATAAAACGTTGGGGGACTGGAGGCGTTAGTCCAGCGGTTAGGGCATTTCCCTTGCATGTAGCCCATCTGGTTTTGATCCTCGACATCCCATACGGTCCTCTGAGCACCGTCAGGAGTAATTCCCTGAGTGCAGAGCCAGGAATAAACCCTGAGCATCACCCAGTGTGATCCAAAAATAAAAATTAATAAATAAATAAAACTTTGAAAGAAAAATGGGGATCAAATATTATTAAAATGATGGGTTTTTCAAGAATGAGTAAATCTAGAAAATTGTTAGAAGAAAATTGTTACAGGATTCAAGCATCTTTCATCAACTTAAGTTTGCTTGCATGGCAAGTCACTAATCAGCACTGCAGCTAATAAAATCCAGTTACTTAAGAGAATCTTTCTCTGGGCAGTGAGAACAAGAATATTCTAACTACATCTGTAAAGTTGACAAGAACTGTCTATGTGAATACAGAAAATATACTCATTGACTTTATGTTATTTGGTGAGTGAATGTTGTGCTAGAAACTATTCTAGGTGCTCTAAATATAAGAGATTTAAATGATCTGTACCCAAAAATCCAGGTAGTAGTTTTTAGTAGTAGTTAACTGCTAAATACATAAATATAAAACAATATATAGCAACTATAAAACAACTCTACATTTAAGTACTGGAGAAATGAGATAGATTGAGGGTTTTTCTATATAGACGGGTTGGTGATGCTATGTTGCAGAAGCTAACTTGAGATGATCTTTGAGGAGGACAAAATTCTAAAAATCTGTAAGAAATAGACTAAAAATTTTAACAAATACCAACTAAATATTTATAAGTTATAATTCAAACTAGGAAACTTTTAAAATCCTACTTTAAAAATTATGCTTTATCTATCTAGATATTATTTCTCATTTATTTGAAAAATTTTTATTATGCCACCTTGAGATATTCAATTACAAAGATGATCATAATTAGGTTCCAGTCATGCAGTGTTCCAGCACAGTCCCTCCACCAGTCCCTATTCCCACCACCAAGTCCCCAGATTGTCTCACTCTCCCTCCGCCTGCCTCTGTAGCAGGCTCTTTTCCTTTCCTCTCTCTCTCTCTCTCTCTCTCTCTCTCTCTCTCTCTCTCTCTCTCTTTCTTACCCCCATTATTACACATTGAGGCTTGCTCTCTGGACATTTAGGGATTATCATGTAAATCCCTTTGTGTACATTCAAAGCTCAGTTCAATGCTCAATTCAGACTCAGTTCTAGTCTAGCGTTACCATTTTTCACAATTACTGTGAACAATTACTGGAACAATGGTGTATATTTATATCCCACTAATGCATGCAGTTATTCTACACCTGTCCTTTTCCTTCTGACTAATTTCACTCAGCACGATAATCTCCATGTCCATCCATTTGTAGGCAAATTTCATTACTTCGTTTCTCCTGACAGCTGCATAGTATTCCATTGTGTAGATGTACAATTGTTTCTTTAGCCAGTCTTCTGTTTTCAGGATGAAATGAATTTTGAAGTGATGATCGTGTTTCTGCTATGTATTTTTTGGGTCTCTAGTGTATATTCCCAGGAGCAGAATTGCTGGATCAAATGGGAACTCAATATCAAGTTTTTTGGAAGAATATCCATATTGTTTTCCAGAAGGCCTGGACTAGTTGACACTCCCACCAACAGTGGATGAGAGTCCCTTTCTTCCCACATTCCATGCCAGTACTGGTTTTTTTTTGCTCTTTTGGTTGTGTGCCAGTCTCTATGATGTGAAATGATATCTCCTTGTTGTTTTGACATGCACTTTCCTGATGATTAATGAAGTGCACTTTTTAATATGCCTATTGGCCATTCAAATTTCCTTTTTTAAAGTTTCTATTAATTTCTTCTCCCCATTTTTTGATGGAGTTGGCTGTTTTCTTCTTGTAAAGTTCTACCAGTGCCTGATATCTTTGATATTAACACCTTATTAGATGGGCGTTGGGTAAATATTCTTTCCTACTCTGTGGGCTGTCTTAGTATATTGGTCACTGTTTCTTCTGAGGTGCAGAAGTTTTCAGTTTCATATAATCCCATTTGTTTATCTTTGCTTCCATTTGCTTTGTCAGTGGTGTTTCATCTTTGGAGATGCCTTTACCTTCAATGTTGTAGATCATTTTTCCTATGTTTTCTTTGATGTATCTTATAGATTCATGTCTGATGTTGAGATCTTTAATCCATTTTGATATGACTTTTATGTTTTTCTTCTGAGTACTATCCTTTTTGTGCCCTTAGTTAGTACTATTGAGTTGATTTTATGATTAAAGTAATTAAAATAAAATATTCATAGTTGATGTAAAATATTAATTTTTAAAACATATTTTCAAAAAATAGTTTAAATAAGATATTGTAATTAGAAAGTTAATTAAGAAAAGTGGTTATAATGGATATAAATTTTAAAATAATGCTAAAAGTAAAGTTTTATAATTTAACTATATACTTTAGACATTTTAAAAAATTTTGCATTTATAAGTGGTGTGCATAACTGTTCATAAAAACATAAATCCTATTTCTTTCAAATTATCCAGAGCTAAATTAGGAAATCCTTTAAAGTCTTCAAATACCGATCTTGCAAATACTATTCTAACTTTTTAAAACCCTAAAAAAGAGATGAAAATATTTTCCAATGCTAAGAATACTATTCCTCTAGCTAATCAGATTTAGACATTTATAGGGAATTTAGACTTTTTTGGTAAGATATTTCTACAGGTTAAATTCTCCTTTTCTGAATTATTGTATAGGTCCTTCAATGGCAGAAATGAGTTTAAATAAATTTTCCTTTTGCTTTGATTATATGAAAAATAAATTAAGGGGATAAATACTCAGGAAATACTTCTCTACATGTAAGAATTGTATGCACTTCCAAGTATCTGTAGAATAATTCACTAAACATTCGCAAATCGAATTAATCTTTAGCAATAGTTTTGACATAAATTTGAATACAGATTTGGAATCTATTACGTAAATTAGAAGTTCAACAAAATATGTTGGGCAAAAATGAAACCACTGAGCTTTTTCATGATAAATTAACTGTTCATATATGTGAAGAATTATTCAAGACAATTCTGATATATTGGGTAAAGTTTTCAGTTCAGATCCAAAACAGACTGTTTTGATTACTGTAACTTTTTAGTATAGTTTGAAGTGCAGAGCACAATGCCTCCCTTCTTACACTTATGTCAGAGTTAGGATCTATTCCAGTTTCATACAAATTTCAGTAACAGTTGTTCCATTTCTTAAACCATGTTACTGAGAGTTTGTCAAAAAGTTTCATATTTTATATACTGCTTTGGGTAGGTAAAACAGTTTTAAGACATTAAACTTTTGAATCAATGAGCATGAAAATATTGCAATATTAACAATGGCATATGTTTTTCCATATACATAAAATGAACATTGAAAAATCTCATAAATGGAGGTGAGAAAAGATGCATCTAAAGAATGAAACTGTATAACTAACTCATCTTGTAAGAGAAGTTAAATCAAAATGAATTATTCATAGATAATCCACAATAACAAAATACAAAGAAACATAAGCAAACAGAAATGAACTTATTGGATAATATGAAAAATTCATTTAACATATTTTAAAAAGTGCTTGTGTTGTTTTCCATAGATACTGAATTCATATATGTTCTCATCAAGAGTATATATATATATATATATATATATATATATATATATATATATATATATATATATAAAGGTTTCTTATTTGTCCCCATACCTCCACAAATATTTCTATATGTATTATTTCTCTGCTTTTTGATAAGATCATTCTTCCAGGTGTGAAGTCATATCTCACTGATTTTCATCTTCATTTCCCTGATGAAGAATATAGTAAAAATAATACGTGTGTCTTTGGTTGTCTCCATTCTTTGTCTGTTCAGTTCTCTCAATTTTTTTAAAGATCTTTATTTGTTGCTTTTGTCTTGAGAGCTACACCCAACTGTACACAGGGCTTACTTCTGGATCTGTGTTCAGGGATTGCTCACAGCCATGCTCAGGAGACCATATGTGGTGCGTTGGATCAAAACTGGATCAGGTGAATTCAAGGCAGGTAGCTTACTGCTACATTATCTCTCTAACTCCTCGCATTTTTGACAAAGTTACTGTTATGCTATTATTAAGAATATTTTATCAATATTCTCAATGAATATTATAACAACATTCTCAATGAAAGGACTAACACTAAGACAAAAACATATTAGTGAATGAGGGGAGATATCTGTTGCCATACAAATGTTAAAGGACTAATATTCAAACTATGTAAATTATTCACAAAACTTAATAATAGCTATTTTGGTCACAACTGGCGAAGCTCAGGAGTTCTGGATCTACACTCAAGAGTTACTGGCAGTGCTCAGGGGACCATATGGGATGCTATGGAATTGAACCGGGTTGGCTGTGTGCAAGGAAAATGCCTTACCCCTGTACTATAGCTCTGGCCCCTCAGTTGACTGTTTCAATTTTTTTATTATTATTATTATTATTATTATTATTATTTTCTTTTTTAGTACACCCGGAGATGCTCAGGGGTTACTCCTGGCTCTTCACTCAGAAATTACTCCCGGCTGTGCTCTGGGGAGGGGGGACCATGTGGGATACCGGGATTCAGTTGACCATTTAAAAGTTAGATAAGGCATATAATATAAAGGGGTGTTTGTGTGTCTCTGTGTGTATTTGCATAATTGAATGACTTTATAAAAATATCTTTTTCTGAATACTCTGAACTTCAAAATTGTATACTTTTTTCAGTATAACATAGAGCCAGATGAATGCAACCAATAACATTCACGATATTTCCTACCATTATTCCAAACTCATGTCTATGTTGTACATTTGTAACTTTATGTAATATTTATCTGTATCTGGGCAATATTCAAAAATTTTATTTTTATAGAGGTTCTTAAAGCAATTGGTTTTTTCTGTAGCTGAATTTTAAAACTATAGAAAAAATATATACATATATTTTAGAAACATTGTTGGTATAACACATTTTTAGTGAATAAAATTAATGATACACTTATTTAAAATTTTCAGGATTAAGGATTGAGTTATAAGAGTTATGATTAGTAGGTATAATAATCAATGTTGGTTGTAACTCATGATTACAACATGGTTTGTCTAAATAAATGCACAAATGGGAGATATCAGACTTCCTATATTATAAATTTTGTGAAATTAATAATGATAAAAATATTTTGAGTGGAAGACTTGCTATAAAGTGGTATTTACATTATATTATTATTATTGTTCACATAATAAACAGCAAAAAATTTTGATAGTTTTGCAAAAAAGACTTTTGCTTCTCAGACTAGCCCAGCTAGAAAATAAGATTACAAGTAGAGGAAAATGAAAATCTATACCACAAATAGCTATCTTTGTAGTTTTCAATAACCTTCATAAACACCATTCATTTTTAAAACATTCCTTTTCCTTATTTGTAAAGTTCCAATTTTTTCATTGACTTAGCATTGTTTTACTCTATTGAAGCAGAATGGGTTCAGCTTTAGATGGCTCTAAGTTTGTAACTGTCACATCCTGCCTACCCTTTAGTGCTATCCTATCTCAAAGATCACGCTGGGCATTATTGGCATCCTTCTCCTATTCCCTCTGGTGATCACTGTGTTTTCCACCAAATCTTGCAGTTGGATTTACTAGAATGTTGTTTTTGTTTGTTTGTTTGATTTAGTAGTTCATATTTCATATACAAGTGAAACCAGATGATAATCTTCTCTAACTTTCTCGTTGATTTTCCTTAGCATAATCATTTCAATGTCCTCCCACCATATGTCTCAATATATGCAGATCTTTTTTTTTAAATAGCATGGCATTAAATAGCACTCGATGGACTAAATAAAATATATTTTTCCCAACAATCTCTTCATAGTCAATTAGGTTAATTTCCTGTTTTGCCTATTGTGAGAAATATGCTGCTGTAAGCAAAGAGTTGCAGATATCTTTTCAGATTAGGTTTTTACAATCTCCACATAATTTCCTAGTTGCATCATTTGTTTTAATTTTAAATTTTTATTGTGTTTATTTTTTAATGAAATAATTTTTTTTGTTTGTAGTTCCTCATTGCTTGAAGTACTGGAGGCATCCCTGGTCATACTTAGTCCGAATGTGGGCCAGAGGCCTTCATTGCTCCTTGTGTAATGTGATGTGGCTTAAACCAGGAGGTGCTTTGGATGTTGGCAATTTTTATAAACTGAGATACAAATGGGAAAATGGCATCTGAATTAGGACACTTGGAGAGACAGAAAAACTAAGTATAGCATGGTGAGAGGCACATAAATTCACCTGATATAGATTCACTACAATTTTCATGAATTGAAGGCTTTCCAATGCTCGGTAGATCCAACTCAGGGAAGTTTTAAAATAGGATGATTGATTTAAAATCACTTTAAGAAAGTATTTTTGGACCCTTTTCTTTCACCAATAATTCAGCCATCTCCTCTTTCTACTAAGCAAAAACTACAATTTGTTACTTGGAGCACTTAAATAAAAAACATAATTCTGCCTCCATAGTCTATAGAAATGGTTGCATAAGGTGCCATGCTGAGACTGTCATGTAAAAGTAAAACTGTCAGGACTTTTTCTACATTTGTTTCATAGAACATAGAAGTCAAGAATATCAGGAAGTAAAAGAGTTCTGTTCTAAGGAAACTAAATAGCTAAAGAAAAATGCTGCACAAGTAATAACAAATAGTGAGCCCATAATAAAATGTCAGTCTCTGTCCCTTCATGTTAAAAAGAAATTTATCCCCTTTAAATTTCTGCTCAAATTCAGGAACTTCAAATAAAAATTTTAGTATTTGTGGACTAGCGATAGAGCAGCAGGCAGAGTACTTGCCTTGTACTGGAACACTCAGGTGAACTTCTGTTCCACATATGGTCCCTTAAACACCACCATGAGTGATCCCTGACCACAGAATCAGGAATATTGTTTTCAAATGTAGCATTTGATATCAAACATATATGAATGATTATGGAATGTCACTAAGTAAAGTCTCTAATATTAATCAATTGATAATTTGAGTCCTAACAGGCTAAAATAAATGAATTTATAGTATGTAAAACAATAAAAATCACAGGGAATTATTATAAAAGTTACTGATATCTAGAAATAAGAGACCGATAGTTCATAGAGATGGTATCGGAGGTGGTAATAGAGGCTTCCAGAAACTGTTCTTTCATGGGGAAAAATGTAGTTCTTTAAAGAAATGTTACTTGTATCCTAGTAGAAGAATAATACAAGAAATTTGTGAGTAAACTGATGATGGGTACAGTTGTTTACCATGATTCATAGGAAAATAATACATAAAGGAAATAGGAATAAAATTCTTTATTCACTGATTGTTGGATCTTTGAGTAAGTTCTGCATCTTTGCTATTTACTAAGCACTGCAATGAACATAGGTGTGAATATACATTTTGAATTAAAGTTTCTGTGTTTGGGGGAAGTTGATACCAAGAAATGGAATTGCTGTTTGTATAGGAATTCCTTTTCTTTCATTTTGAGAAATGTCCATACTGCTTTCAATAGCCTAAGTCAGAAAATATTCCACAAACAGGGAATGAAGACATATTTCTCACCACATCTTTATCAGCATGATGTAAATAATCTTCGGAATAAAGAAATTAAAAAAATCGAAGAGAATACATAGTATGAATAATAGCATATCCTTTGTCATGGAATATAAAGCCAATTACTAATCGGGCAAAGGGAGAGAAGGAATAAGTCTAAAAGAGGGTAAACATACAGGCCCTGCCCATAGGCCCAGGCAATGGGGTGATTGAAGGTTGCAGTCATTTTGAATGTATATTTTTAAATAGCAAAATATATATTTACAATCCATAGAAATGGTTTAACTAAATAATCTCATATTAGCTAGCAGAAGCAAACCTCAAATTTTTATTTTGCAAAATAAAAACAATTAAAGTGAATTTTAGGAGTTCGGACTAAAATTATAACAATCATTTTACTATATGGGTAGATACTGAACTATTATAAAGTACATATGAAACTAAGTTAAACCTTAATAACCTTTATGACATTTTGGTTACTAGGGAACACTGAAATTAAGAGGGAAGATCATAGAAATATATTTTTCTTTTGGAAATGGGAGCAAGTACAAAGAGAACAAAATTTGCAGGTCAAAAATGTTAAAAAAAAAAACAAAGGGTACCCCAAAGTAAGTTGGAGGGAAATAGTAAAATTTGAGAATACATGATATGGATACCATAAACAATATAAAACATCAATGAAGGCAAGTTCTGGTTTCATGAAATAATGATCTCTAATCCCTTCCTGTATTCACACACACAAACAAGAAAACTGACAAATTGTACCAAAATTGGAAGGAAGAAATACAGAATACACCACAGAAATGAGGATTATTACTATCACCATTGTACCATTAAATATAATATCAAGAAGAAATTAAAATCTTTTGGTCTTTCAGCGACACAGACTAAGTCAGGAGGAAGTAGATAACTTGAATAGATAAGTATTAAGGAAGTTAAGGCAGTAATCAAGGGACCAGCATGATAGCACAGTGGGTAGGGCATATACCTTGCACACAGCCATCCCCTGATTCTATCCCCAGCATCACGTATGGTCCCCCGAGCACCGCCAGGAGTAATTCCTGAGTGTAGAGTCAGGAGTAACCCCTGAACATTGCCGGGTGTGACCCAAAAAGCAAAAAAAAAAAAAAAAAGACAGTAATTAAAAGTCTCCTAAGAACAAAATCCTGGAGTCACATAGGCTCACTAAACTTTCAGAGAACTATTATCCATCTGTTTAAAGTGCCTCACAAGTGTGTAGGAAGCAGAAATTCCTCAAATAATTCTATGACACCAGTATTGCCTGATACCAAAAGTTGCGAGTATATACAATTAAAGTTCAGACCAATATTCTTAAGATACAAGCAAGCAATGATCCTAAACAAAGTCCAAACAAAATGATACAGCAATGTGTTAAATAGGTCAAATGGGATCTATTACAGTGATACAATGCTTGTTGAGTACACACAAATAAATTAATATAATACACGACAGTAATGAATATAAATAAGGCTATTATATGTCATATTAATAAAATGAACTATGAATACCATATCATCATCCCAACAGATGTACACAACTTAAATGTTTCGGCACCTTTCCCTTTAATAATTCAGACTTCCACAAAAGCTGTGTATATAAACCATGAAGCTCAAAAGGAGAGAGCACGTTTGTGTGTGTGAGAGAGAGACAGAGACAGAGACAGAGACAGACAGAGACAGAGACAGAGAAAAGTGCATGCCATAGAGGCAGGTTGCAAGGAAGGAGGTGGGGGAGGGGAAAATGGGGACCTTGGTGCTGAGGAATCGTTCACTGGTGTTGAGGGTTAACTGGTGTTTGAGCACTATATGACAGAAACCCTATCATGAACAGCTTTGCAGTGGTCTATCTCATGGTAATTTAATAAAATTTTCTGTTGTTTTAAAAAGAATCTAAAAGAATTAAAAAACTTGCCTCTATTGTAAATGTTCACAGCTAAACACATCATTGAATTGAAATAAAAAGTCTTGGAGAAATTGAAAGCCTATTCTCTAAGATAGGTTATACAACAAAGGCATTTTTGTATTATACCCTCTACTACTCAACATAAGACTGGAAGTTCTTGATTAATAAATTAGGAAACAAAGAGAAATCAATTTAGTTTAAATTTGTAAAGAAGTCAAACTATACTTTTCACATATGACATGATGCTACATTAAAAAACTTTAAATACCACAGAAAGTTCCTAGAAACAATATTTATTGAGAAGTAGTGAGATACAAAATCATTGCAGAGAAATCTGTGGCATTATTTTTTGTAAACATCTAGGTAGAAAATGAAATTTAAAACAAAACTATCCTGTTTGTGTTGAGTTTAAAAATTCAAATATCTAGGGATACATTTAACAAAGGATGCATTTAACATTTTGAAAGTTCTGGGACCACACTCCATATTGGTCTATAGACCAATATGGACCACAATGTGCTCAATATTGTGCTCAGAAATTGTTAAATTCTTTTTGATTATTTTCAAAGCAACAGAAAATTTCATTAAATCACCAAGGTCTGGGAGCTGATGGAAGGCAAAAACAGACTAACAGAAGAGTCAGGCTAACATGGACTTATTGGAATCTCCCAAGAGAGTCCCAGTAAAGCCACACCCTGCAGGAGTTTGGGGCTTTATTAATATTTAAATAATTGAGTCCTGAAACAAGGGAGGCATTTGCCCTTAGGTTGTGTTTCTGCCTAATGGAGTTGGTTGGCTAGGTCAGGTAGGTTCTCTTTTGTTATGGGTTCCAGGAATTCCAGAGATAAAAATGCCAGGGTGAAGCAGGTGGTTTTGGAGATGCTTTGCTGGCCTCAAAGTTGGCCTCAAGGCCAACCCAACACATTTAACATTTAATGCATATAACAGTAAATGCATTTAACAAAGGATGCATTTAAAAAATAAAATAATTTTAGTGAAAACCATAAACAAATTCTGAAAGAAATGAGACACAAGTAAATGGAAATGCATCTCTGGTTCATGAATTGCAAGAATTGATATTGTTAAAAGGATTATCTTGCCCAAAGTACCAACAAATACAATATTCCCCATCAAAATCCCCATGGAGGGTCAGAGTAAGGCTTTTGCCTTACATGTGGCCAACCCAGGTTGTATCATGACAGGTCTCCCAAGCCTGCCAGGAGTGACCCCTCAGAACAGAGACAGGAGTAAATATTGAGTATCACCAGGTGCGGTCAAAAAAGCAAACAATCAAAAAAATTTTCCCATAGCATTCTTCAAGAACATTAAAAAATTAAATTTATATGAAACCATAAGTCTCAGAGAATAATCAAAACAAGCTTACAAAAACAAAAGAAAACACCAGAGGCTTCACATTACCAGACTTGTACCAGTATACCACAAACTTGTAACACTTTAAATATATGGTATTGGAACAAAGACAGACTCAAGAGCAATAAAAAAAATAGACGACAGGAAAACCCTCAGATACATGGACAGGTAATATATGAAAAATAGCCTCATGAAGATTTGTGAAGTATAGGAAAAGAAACATATTCAACAAATGGTACTCAGAAAATTGGGTAGGCACATGCAAAGAATATAAAATAGACCCCTTCCTATCTCATCATATAAACAAAGCTGAATTCAAAATGGACTAAAGACCTTGATATCAAACTTAATGCCTAAAGTACATCGAAGAAAATATAGGCACGTTTCTCCACCAATTTGATCTTAGAGGGGTGTTCAGTAATGCAAACTCATTGGAAAAGCAAAACGAAGCAGAAAGAAACAACGGGACTAAATCAAACTAATTTATTTTCTGTCTTGCAAAAGAAATGAGGCCTAATATATAAAACTACCCAATACATTGATCACTTGATCACTTGACCATGACCCATTATTCATCGATTTGCTCGAGCGGGCGCCAGTAACATTTCCAGGACCTATCACGTGCAATGTAGCCCAATGGCATCTGGTTGATTCAGGAATATGAAGAGCCTCAAACTGTTCCTTCAGGATCTTGACAAGGAGTCTGACCATCTTGTAGGTGGGCGGCCACGTGATCTTTTGATATCCGTGGGATCCAGTCAGTAATGGCTCTAGTCAGCGGTTGTCTCCAAATCGCATTACATGTCCAGCCCATCTGATTTTCAATGCCTTGGCAAACGAGACAGCATCCCTGATTGTGGAATAGCGACGGAGGTCAGAACTCCGGATTCCTTCTATCACTTGAGTGAGGCGTGATATTCCAAGCATAGCTCTTTCGATTCCTCTGGGAGACCCGAATAGCATTCTCATCCTGCTTTCATAGGGCCCAGGTCTCTGAGGCGTATGTTAATGCAGGGAGAACGGTGGAATCAAAGAGATGTGCCGGAGACGGAGGTTCTTTGTCCTTTTAGCTATTTCTTCGATGCCTTTGAAGGCATTCCATGCCGCTCTCTTCCTCCTGCGCAGCTCAGGTTTTAGGTCGCTCATCATGTTGATTTCCGACCTAGGTATACATAACTGCTACATTCGGGTGTTTGTTCCATTGAGAGTGAATGGGGCCTCTGGAACTAGTTCATTCTTCATGAACACAGTTTTCTTTAGATTCAGCTGTAGACCTACCTTTCCACATTCTCGGCAAAGTCAGCCAGCATTTGTGCCGCTTGGCTAATGTTTGGTGTTATTAGAACAATGTCATCAGCGAAGCGGAGGTGGTGTAGTTGCCGACCATCTATCTTCACTCCTATTCCTTCCCATTCTAATTGTTGCATGATGTTCTCGAGGGTGGCGCTGAAGAGTTTTGGTGAAATGGTATCACCCTTTCCGAACCCCTCTTTTCACATTAATGATCACTTCTTTGTAGAATGGTGAGATCCTGGTGGTGAATCCATAATATAGCTCACGGACGATCTTGATGTATTGAGTTTGAACACCCTGTTTGGCTAGGGGCTTCGATGACTGCTTCAGTCTCCACAGAATCAAAGGCTTTCTGTAAATCAATGAACGTGAGACAGAGCGGCATCTTGTACTCCCTACAAACCTCAATGAGCTTGGTTACCGTGTGGATATGGTCGATTGTACTGAATCTCATCCAATACATTGGAGAACATATTTAACCACACAATAAACACAAAGGTATAATATTTAAGATGTATAAAGCACTCTCTAAGGTTATTAGCTCAACACCAAAACAAAACAGAAAACACAATTCCATCAAAAACGTGGGAGAGATGAAGACACTTCCTCAAAGACTTTAAAATCAGTCAGTTAGAATATGAAAAGTGTTCATCATCATAGCTATCAAGAAAATTTAAACGAAAAACAATGAAATATCATTTCGGGGCAACACAATTAATCCATGTCAAAAGATTTGTAAGCAAACAAGCACACAAATCAATTAATTAATAATATTTTTAAATTTAAAAAAAGATTTGGAAATAATTTATGATAGATATGTGCATAAAAAGGGATTCTCATTAACTGATGGTGAGACTATTGTCTAATCCAGTATCACTTGTATCACTCATCTTCCCTTTGTCGATTTGCTTGAGCGGGTGACAGTAACATCTCCATTTGTACCTGTACAGACCCTTTGCAAATAGCTTGAAAAATTCTCAAAATATAATGATTGAACATCCATATAATTCAGAAATTTCTCTACCTCAAGAACAGACAAACCTGGCCCGAGTGATAAGAATATACAGCACTAACCAATCAGGGTTTGATACTACTCATCCATTATGATCTCTTGATCCCCACCAGGAGTGATCCTTGAATGCTGAATGCAGAGCCAGGAGTAACTCATGAAAATCTCTGGACATGTATCACTGTCACTGTCTTCCCGATCATCATCGATTTGCTCGAGTGGGCCCCAGTAACATCTCCATATGTCCTGTCTCATGCTAGTAGAGCACAAGGCATCTGCTTGCTCCAGGAACATAAAGAGCCTCAATCCATTCCGGAATGAGGTCTATAATTGTTACTGGTATTTGGCATATATATCAAATACAACACGGGTAGCTTGCCAGGCTCTGCCGTGTAGGTAGCATACTCTTGTAAACATCTCTAAGTCCAGCATTTATTGATGAACCGCATGTGGCCGCGCGCGGGCGCTGATAGGCTGGTCTGCTGGTTGGAGGTCTGACGAGAGAGAAGTCCGGATGTGGAAAATGGAGGCCCTCATGGAGTGGGGGGTCGTCTGGCTTGTTGCGAGGCTCTGCTGGGATGGTGGGCCAGGGCTAGAACCCACCATCCCTCCCGGGCGCCTCGTGAGCGGCTGGTCACAGGGGAGAGCCAGTAACAGCTCTGCCCCATGTCTGCGTAGTCTCTGGACCGGCAAAAAAAAAGAGCACAGAGCCAGGAATAAACCCCGTAGCACAACCAGTTTTGGCCCAAAACAACAACAAAATTTAAAATTATGTCTTTTAAACAGGTGCAGCTTATTATTAAGTATAAAATAAGGAGAAGCAAAGCCTACTAATCATGATTTGGTAACTGAAACAATAATCAAAACATGCAAAACCAAATTTCTTGACCAGGTGTACTTCAGAGTAAAATTTACAAATTTTAAAGACTTTGGTTTATTCTCTCCAGACTCTTGAAAAAGAATCAAAGAGTGATATACCAAATTTATATATTTAAGTGAGCAACATTATCTGTTACAAATAAATGACAAGGACTGCCTAAAAAAGAAAATTACAAATAATTGGGGTAACCTTTAGGAAGAATAAGGAAGGTACAGAGATAGTTTATTGCCTGACTGCAGTTTTTTTCCAATTTTATTTTATTATTCTCCCTCCCCCAAATATTATTCACCACTTTAGACATACAATTGAAAGATGCTCATGTAGAGTTTTGGTTCTACAGTGTTCCAACACCCATCCCTCCACCCAAACCCATCTCCCATCACCAATGTCCCCACCTCCCCTCCCCCTCCCACACCTCAACTATTTGGCAGGTTCTATATGTCATTTCTCTCCTCTTTATCTCTCCCTCCCGCCAAACTTTCCTGCTCTTCGTGGAATGCAGTGCATTAAAAGACATCATCCGCGACTTGGGCTCGAACTGGTTTTGCTCTGTTAATCTGGTCGTGAGGCAGTTTCCCAGCATCCGGACAGCGAAAATGCTGGCTAGTGTGATGGGCAAGTCTCATCCAGCTGCTTCCGGGACCCCCCAGAGGTGACGGGCCCACTCCCAAAACCCGTCTGCCCTCCTGGGGGTCCCATATTCAGCTGGGCCTGGGTCGAGCCGAGTTCCAGCCTCCCGAGCTGCTTGTGAGTCTCTTCATGCTATGACTGGCGGCCTGAGGGCAGCTCCTGGGCGGGGCCACCAGGCAAGACAAAATGGAGAGGGGAATGGCCGAACCCTGACTTCATCTGATGAATTCCCAGTGATTCCCGCTTCTGGGAGCCGCCTACCTGGGCTCGAACTGGTTTTGCTCTGTTAATCTGGTCGTGAGGCCTGACTGCAATTTTTAGTATAAAACTGACAGAGATTTAAGAATATATGGCATTGAATAAAAAAATAGACATTTGATCAACAGACTGTATAGAAAACTCAAAATATTTATTAATATTTAATTTATAATAAAGGATAATAAAGGATGGGTCCAGAGACTCTCACACATGGGGCAGAGCTGTTCCTTGCTCTCCCTGTGCACAGCCGTTCATGAGGCAGTCGGGAGGCATGGCGGGTTCTAGCCCTGGCCCACCACCTCGGTAGAGCCTCACAACAAGCCAGACCACCCCTCCTCACCGTGGCGCCATTTTCCACTTCTGGACTTCCCTCGTCAGAGCTCCACCCAGAGACCAGCCCATCTAGCCCCGATCACCGACCCACCCTGCAGCAGCTTTTCCTCAATCCGGCCAGGTATGCTGGTCAGAGACTCTCACACATGGGGCAAGCTGTTCCTGTCTCCCTGTGCAGCCGTTCATGAGGCAGTCGGGAGGCTGGCGGGTTCAGCCTGGCCCACCACCTCGTAGGCCTCACAACAAGCCAGACCACCCCTCCTCACCCGGGAGCCGCCATTCCACTTCTGGACTTCCCTCGTCAGAGCCCACCCAGCAGACCAGCCCGGCGGTTTTGTTTATTTGGAGGTGTTTAAAAGAGTTGCCTCCGCGATAAGCGTGGTAATTTTTGCCAAATTAGTAATATGTTAGGTTTCCCATGACTAATATAATGGTTTGAGGCTCTTTTGTTCTGTGTGGATGATAGATATTACTGGTGGATAGTGTAACGGGAGAGTGATTGAATGAAAGCAAATAAACTGGAAAGAATAATTTCTTAAGCAAATGGGCCTGGAAAACTTAAGTCCTCCAGAAAAAAGTATGAAACTTGATTACTCTTTAACTCCTCTATACAAAAAAAATGAATTCAAAATGGATTGAAGACCACAGGTCTTAAAGTATGCATATGTAAAATGTCTTACTATCATAAGAGATGTCTTATATAATATTATACTGGAAGAAATAATAATAAATGTTGGACAGAGCATGGAGAAAATGGATCTATAATACAATATTTGAGGTAATATATATTAGTATACATTTTTTGGAAAAATTTTACATATGGTGTTTCCTCAATAAACTAATAATTTACAGAGCTATCATACTATTTAGCAATCCCACTTTGAGAATTTATCTGAAAAAGTGTTAATGTTAACATGAAATGTTGTATTCTAAACATTTATTGCATTATTACTTTCAGTAGCTGAAGTAGGGAACATGCCCATTGATAAACTGTTTGGGAAAACATGTATTAGAATATATATTCAGCTATACAAAAGATGAAATGTTATTCACAGAAGAACCAAAAAAGATCAGTGTTAAAATGGCAAAAGTAAAAAAGTCAAGCATTATATTATTTACATTTAATTTCAATGTAGAGATAGAAAATTCAAGAAAAGATTCAACAAAATTGAAAAAGAAGAAAAAATCCATATCTGTTGCCTCTGACCAAAGAAGTTATAGGAGAGAAATAAGACAAGATGAGGAGGGAAAGATTTCAAGCCACAAAAAATGTATTTAATAATGAAAATAAATAAAAATAGAAATAAATTATCTCTTTCAAAAAGCGTAGTATAAAGTTTCCTAAAACTAAGAGAGGCATGAAAAGATAAATATGAAAATGCTAAGTCAGATGCAAAGTCTATGGATTTGCAGTTAATGGGTCCTGCAAAATGCTGAATAGAGAAGAGGGTTAAATTCAAGACCTGAAGGCAAAAAATAAGGGAGAACAAACCCAACGGAACTGTCACTACTTCAGGCTGTATCTTAGTTACGAATCATAGGTAACATTTTATCTTAAAACATTTTAATATAAAAATATATTAAGATGTTAAATATCACTTTTCTCTTTCTATGGCACTCAGTACAAGACAAAAAAATTGTTGTTTTGTTTTGCATGTTTTGGGGAAAATAGGGTACTTAGACCACACCTGTCTCTGTTCAGGGCTCAACCTTGGCTCTGTGCTCAGGAATTATTTCTGACAGTGCTCAGGGATCCATATGAGATCCTGAAGATCAGACTGGGGTTTGCCACATGCAAAACATAACCTTAACCCCTTACTAGCTCTCTGACCTAAGATACCTCAGATAGAAAAATAAGTTTTTTATTCCTAAAATACAATATATCCCTTCACCACATTCAAATATTTAGATGGCAATACATTAATTTTTCTAATATTTCTCAATATTACAGAAGGGTTTAATAGTGCGAAAAATAAAAAAAGACTAGCAAATAGACCAGAAAAAAATATAAGGCAGTCTATAGATATACCACTTGTTTGACCATGGGACCCTGTACTTCACTAGCATTTTATGTGATAAAACACATATGATATTAGTACTGTATTTGGGAATCCTACTTTAACCGTCTCATGACTGAATGCTATGACTACCAAGAAGAACCCTCTACTCTGGTGAAAAACATCCCCCAGACAATTATTTTTTCCTCATAATATTTCATCAAGTCATATGTTCATAACAGTTATGAAAATGGTGGTTGTTTCCCTCATTTAAAATGGAATTTTTAAAATACTAGAGTTATGAAATTTGCCTATAAATGATGGACATGGAGAGTATCATGCTGAGTGAAATGATATAGAAGCAAAAGGACAAATATAGAATGATGGCATTCATTTATGGGATATAAAAAATAATGGTTTGAGTCTAATATCCAAGGTCAGGAATAACAGGTGCCAGGAGGACTTGTGAATGGTTGGAATCTACCACAAGTGTGTGGGGTACAGTCTTCAGGTAAAATAAGAGTCCAGTTTGTTAGAAATGGTAACACTAGACTAGAACTGAGTATTCAGAGAAGGTAAAGGGATATACATAATAGTCCATCAGTCTGTAATGCTAAGCAGAATACACATACTCAGAGAGCACGCATGAGAGAGAGAGAGAGACAGATCAAGAGAGAGAAAGAGAGAGAGAGAGAGAGAGAGAGAGAGAGAGAGAGAGAGAGAGAGAGAAAATGCCTGCCACAGTGGGCAGGTTGAGGGGAAGAGGGGTAATGGAAACTGGGGCACATTGGTGTTGGGAAATGTGCACCAGTGGAGGGATGGGCATTGAAACACTGTGTGACTGAAACTCAATCATGAACAAATATGTAATGGTCTACCTTATAGTGACCATATTTCTTTTATATGAAAACAATTAATTGTTTTTATTTAGATTCAGTACCATAAACTTCCTTAAATGGAAGCAACAAGGCTAATTCGTTTCCATTACATCCTTCACTTGTATCACTTGTCTTCCCGTTGTACAACAATTTGCTCAAGCGGGCTCCAGTAACGTCTCCATTTGTTGGGAATGAGCTCCATTATTGTTACTGTTTTTGGCATATCGAATACACCACGGGTAGCTTGCCAGGCTCTGCCGTGGCTCTGGGTTCATCCCAGGGGGCCCAGTCTTTTCTATGTCAGACCATCAACCATCCAGGGCCCACAGGGCAGAGCTCTGGGTGTAGACAAGTCTGTCTCCTGTCTGCCACCTGCTGATGCAGCCAGCATGGCAGCCACACCTGCAACACCTCAAGGGGTGCTGCAAAATAAGGAGCATTAAAAAGAAAATTAAAAGGTTACAGAAAAGACAAAAGGTTGAGAATAAGTCAGGTGTAGAGTTTATGCTAAACAATCTAGATTGCCAGGGGTTGGGGATGTGACTCAGTGGTAATGTACAATGTACATGTCTTACATACGTGGGGCTTTAAGTTCAATCCCCAGCACCACAAAGAACCAGAATTTCAGTCTGTTAGGATGAAGAGCTTATAGTGTGAAAATAACTATCTGATGTATCTTTTAAGAGTGTATGAACTCTTTTTTCATACATGATAGAAATTAGTGTAGGTACAAAAACAAAATTCCTTACCAAAAGGCAATATGATACAAGAGAACAGGCAGTATATCAGACCATAAAGAGGTGATGGGATATTGAAAAAATAAGATTTCAAATCTATTTTTCAGGTGAAGGCAACTGAATTATTGACAAAAAATGGAGAGTAATTGAGCAGAGAAAAACAACAGTCAAGTTAATCTTATTCATCTAATAGAGAAATTGCAGTTTGTAATAAAACACATGAAAGCCATTAGTTGTCTTTGAAACTCACACTGCCACTTACTGGAGAATACCATTAAATACAACACAAATGCCATATAAGACCTGCATCTGAAATCTAAGAAGAAACTGTTTCTTCACCTGTCCTTAATAAGAATGAATCAGTGTCCTTTGAGAGAGCCATTTGATCAGCAGATGAGTATCGCTCCCAGATACAGCTGACATTGTAGTTAAAAAAAAATACATGGTCTCAAAAATTTTTTTTGATGATTTCTATGTTTTTTTTTTTTTTTTAGGCACACCCGCAATGCTCAGGGGTCTCCTGGCTCGCACTCGGACACCCGCGGGCCGGGGGCCATAGGGCCGGGTTGCCCAGGGGGGGCGGGGCGCCGTGGGGGGACGCCCTCCCACGGGCTCGCTCAGCCCCAAGATTTCTTGTTTTAATCTCTCTTAATTTAGTAGAGGGCAACCATATGTACCATTAGTGAGTGACATACTCAGTGTTACATGTTGGGAAGTGTCTCCTCTTTTTTCAGAGAAGCTCTTTTGCTGCTTCTTGCAAAACTGGGAAATTCAAGGTATGAATTCCCTAAGCTGTTGCCTATCCATAAATCTCGGTATCATTCCTTCAGACCTGAATAACAATCTCTCTGGATAGAGTATTTGTAGTGAAGTGTTCATTTTGTTGAGTTCTCCTATATTCCATACTCTCTGACTTGTAGAGTCTGATTTCATAGACTGCTGTATATTATACGGAATTTCCTCTGTTCTTAGTTCCTTTTATGATTATGGTCTTTTCAATATTTTGTATATATCTTTTGGAATTTTTCCCACACTTGGGAGCCTTCATCACTGTGGGAAATTCTTTTCGATGATTTCTTTAACTACTCTTTTTTCATCACAATTGCCCTTCTTCCTGTTCTTCAGGGACTCTGATGATTCTTATATAGTTACTCTTGAACTCATCTCATGGTTCTCTGGTATTCTGTACATTTATTTTCAGACAATTTTATAACTTCTGCTCCTTCCTAGTGGTTTTCTCCCTCTCATCTTGGAGCCCCTTGATCTATTACTCAGCTGCTGTCATTCTCCTGTTCGTTGCATCCTTAATGGAATTAATTCCTAGTATTTAGAAGGCAATAAAATACACAGATTAGTATACAGAAAAAAAATCACTTCTAAAATATAATGTCTATAGCTGATCATAAAGTTGAATCAATCTTCTTTCAAATTATTTGAAATCATATTCTAATTTTTAAAGCAGAATCACATTATATATTTTAAAAATATTTTTACTATTCCTGTGAAAATGTGTTACACTGACAATGTTACATTTCATTGCTTTACTTGTTGGGTGGTATGCTGTTTTTGTAATCTAATTCTAATTCACAATCTTTCAGGGCAGAGGGAAACTTGATCAAGACTGCTGTTTTAAACTCCTAATGTGACTTATAGGGAGTTGATTTTGGTAGAATTCAAGACCTTTGTGTTTAGAACCCAGACTAAGTACAGCCTGTGGGTAGAGTGACCAACCTGGAAAATGCATGTGGAGTGTACAATGGTCACTTAACTATAGCCTATCAAATAGGAACTGCACATACGCTCTCTTGGATTCAGTGTCTATTGTCTAAATGAAGGTTTGTAAAATAGCATATCCGTCAAAGTACCAAGTTCTTAATAAATATGCATTAAAATGAATGACAGATTGTTTTAAGCGTTTAGAAAAAAAATGCAAAAAATATTACTATCAATAGTGACTGTCAATTGAGTCTATTGTTTGACTAAACACTATATCCAAAATATCCAAACTTAATTTTATGTGAAAAAAAATGAGGATTTAGGAAGAAACCAGGATTATAAAGTAAAGCTAGTTAATAAATTGTTAAACAAGTTTTATATATTATTTATAAAAATCTGTTCTAAAAGTTTTTATATGCATCATTAAACTCTATTTTTCCTTCTCTTCATCTCTCATACTTTTTGGTATCTGACAATGTCTTGTCAAACTTTCCAGAAACATGTACTTGATATATTTTCTCGGTTTTATTTTTACTACATGCTTGAATATTTTATAGTTGAGAGTCATGTTGTTGCTCTATGCATAAGGATTAGTGGACAATGTTAATTTTGATATTATTCTAAAAGCATTTACTTTTCTTCCTTGGTCGATAAACATATGTGCTGAACATCCATGTGTCTATACATTATGTTATACTATTTGGAAATGATTTTAATTTTGCTTAAAAAAGAAAGTTCCATTAGGCCTTTTAAAAAGATGTTTGGAGGCTCTCCATGACTTTCATCTTAGGCAAGAGCTCAGAGTTGTGTAAAAAACAATTGATAAATTATTTTTGTAAATACTTAAATAGAGGTTCAGCAGCTACCCCTGCTGGCAGGAAGGTATAAATACCAGAGTGCAAGTTAACTGGGGTTCTGAGCTTGAGTTTCCTAGAAAACATACTGAGACAATGTTTATTCATTAATGTTATATGGTGGTTACAATTCAGGGAAGTCAGAGAAAGGGAAAAGAAAAATGAGACTGTAGGAAACAAAGCCATAATTAAGTTGTTTTACATCAAATGGTCATATCCTTACAAGAACAACAAGGTAGCTCATCAGGACATGATTCAAAGGCAAAGAAAATGAAACCAGTGTTCTCAGAAGATAATGGTTGAATAGCACCTTGCAGTTTCTCTTGTTTCTCATTGCTCAGTGACTAAATGTAGAGTGTTCGCTTCCACCCCTTTTTAGGTCATGTTCCTTAGCCCTTCTCGGCAGTTACTGATGAGTCTATTCTCTTAGACCTAGGTTCTGGGGCTATCAAGCTCTGTTGAGGGCTTCTGGCAAAGGCAATGCTGTAGGTTAATCCATACCTAGGAAATGTTAAGATAATGAAGTTTAAAACACAAGGAAAAGGAGCAGTGGTTGGTGGTAAGAATCTTTGACTCAATGCTTCACTGTTCTTATGTTGGATAGTTCTTGAAAGAAATAAAATCCAGGTAGTTGATTATTCTGATTAGATCTGAGTGTCTACAGACTCTCGACTCAGCAGCTCCCTTATCCTTACACCATTCAGATAAGCTAAGACCACACAATGAGTAAAACCACAATATTTATTCTCTGGGAACAGGAAAACAACTACAATCCTTCTCATTGATAACCTATTTTATTTTGTAGGTGGGATCCCACGAAGTGCTGAGGAAGCATGAGGTCTCTCCTAGTGATACTTGCTTAACCAGAAGAGGTAATTTTCAGTGCTGGAGTCCAAGGAGTGAAGCTGCTCACACCCTAAAGGGCAGGGGTGGGTGGTGCTGGGGAGGAATATATCAGCAGGATTTCAGTTCAGGATTTGGACGTGACAGGAGCCTCTGAGCCATCTTGCAGACCCAAGTGGTGTCCTTTTGAAATCGCCTTATAACAGGCTTTTGAAAGATAAATTAGCAAACAAACAAATGCAAGATTTAATCCATCATTGTTCCAGTTAATCTTAAAACTCTTTTTTCTTATATGTGTATATATAGGATATATAGTGTGTGTATATATACATACACATATATGTGTATTTACATATATATGTGTGTGTATACACACACATATATATAGGATATCTCTATCTCTATATCTCTATCTCTATCTCTATCTCTATCTCTATCTCTATCTCTCTATCTCTATCTCTATCTCTATATCTACATCTATATCTATATTTATCTATATCTATATCTATATCTATATCTATATCTATATCTATATCTATATCTATATCTATATCTATATCTATATCTATATCTATATCTACATCTCTATCTCTATCTACATCTCTATCTCTATCTCTATCTCTATCTCTATCTCTATCTCTATCTCTATCTCTATCTCTATCTCTATCTCTATCTCTATCTATATACTATACCTATATCTATATCTATATCTATATCTATATCTATATCTATATCTATATCTATATCTATATCTATATCTATATCTATATCTATATCTATCTATATCCTATAGATTTCTGGTAAGATGGCCTAGAGTTTTATAGCCAAGATATCTGGTACACTATCTACCTTGCTTTTATTGCATGACATTTGTTTTACTTATTCTTTCAGGGTTACTTTAGGCATGGAAACATTTAGTGAGGCCAATAAATCCCTTTTATTCAAGACATACTTCGTCTGGCACCTAATTCCTCATGCTAATCTGTATAAAGTTAATTATTCCAGACATCCTAGTAATCAAGAGCCGTTTTCAAGCTGGTATATTGCACTGAGAATCTAATGAGATTAGAAAATCACCAATGTCCTAGTTCAGTCATATTTTATTGAGTCCTCTAGGGGTGAAAAAAAAGTTTTACCCTAAGATTCAAAAACTTCATTATGATTTTTGTTTGTTTAATAAGGCAATGCTTGGGGTTTATTCATGGTTCTCTGAGATCATACCTAACAGGGTAGAGAATTGACCTTTGATGCTGAAGACTGAAGCTGGGTCAGTAACATGCAACACAAACACTCTCCCTACTGTATGGTTCCTCCTGCTCCTGGAATCAAAACTATTACTCCAGAATATATTCACTATCACTATCACTATCTTCCTGTTCATCATCAATTTGATCAAGCTGGCACCAGTAACATCTCCATATGTCCTGTCTCTTGCTAGTAGAGCCCAAGGGCATCTGCTTGCTCCAGGAATCAAGAGACTCAAACCCTTATATTAGGTCATAGGAATGACCTAATATAATTGTTACTGGGATTTGGCATATCAAATACGACATGGGTAGCTTGCCAGGCTTGCCGTGTGGGTGGCATACTCTTGTAGTCACCTCTAAATACCAGAATATCTTAATATGATAAAATATAAGTAGACATTTACAAGTCAAAGGCAGTAACAGAGCTAGTTCTTTTTCAACCCTTAGTTTTGGGATCTTTGTATTTTATATACTGGAGATACACACAATCATTTAATATGTCTTTGCTTCATAATAAGAACTACATGCTCATAGATAATACTTCCAGGTTTTGTTCCTGAGCTGGCACCTTTGTTGGACATGCAGTAGGTCATTCCCTATGCATTGTATGCCAGTATCCATTAATTATGATTACACAACACAGTAGGGAAAAGCATGTAAATTGCACATTTAAAATACTATTGTTTTATCTATTTTGTACTTATGGATGAATGAGATATTTTGAAAATATTTCCTCATGTGTGTGTATGAACATTTACATTTACAGTTTACAAATTTCAATAGTGTAATATAGAGGTTCAACCATGGTCATTATACTATACATTATATGCTCAGAATTCACTTATTTTACAAATGATAATTTGTTCTCTTTTACCAAACTCTTCCTACTTTCCCTACTCTCTGTCTCTGGAAATCATGTATTTACTCACTGTTTCTGACTCTGTAACTTTTCCTTTACATTTGGTTGAAAATTTCTCTATATGTAAGTTCAAAATTTTCCCTTAGAATTCACAAATAAGTAATACCATGATCTGTTAAGTTTTATCTGTTTATTGGTTTACTATAAGTAAGCCAGGTCCACCCACAATATTAGTTTTCCAGATTCACCCACAATACTAGTAATGACAATATTCCCTTTGTTTTAAAACTGAATAAAATGGCATTATATATACACATATACACATATATGTTTGCATAAATGTATGTCATAGTTTCTTTATACATTTATCTGTTGGCATGTGTTAAAATTGCTTTCATATATTAGATATTCTAAATAATGCATTTGACAAGATGCTGAAGGTTATTTTCTGAGATACTGATTTCCTTTCCTTTGAATATATACGAAGATATGAGAATTTTGAATATTTTTATTTCATTTTTAAATAATAGACATTTTAACATATATGTAAAGAGTGATGATGTCTCATTATGGTTTTGATTTACAATCTTCTGGTAATTGGCAATGTGTCTACCATTTTACTGTAGGCCATTTGCTTGCCATTTTCAGAAAATGAATTTAGTTTGTACCCAATTTTCAATTAAGGAGCTTGATATTTGATATTGATTTTCAAACATTGCTTATAAACTTTGAGTTTATACATATTGATATACATCATATATATTATGATATATATGGTCTGAAAAAATTTCTCCTGACTCAGAAGTTTTCTTTTACATTTTGTTGGTAATTTCCTCTACTGGAAAGACTATTTGATTTTGGCATAATATTAAAGAAAAGTCATTGTCAAGATCAATGTCATAGGCGTAATCCTGTTTTCTTCTAGACTTTTTGAGTTTTCAGATATTGCATGCCAGTCTTTAATCCACTTAAATCCACTCTAATCAAACTCATGAGTTTGAGTTGATTTTTTGTCTATAGTTTAATATAGAGATTCAGTGTCTCATTCTTTTTATGTGTGACTGACTGCTCTTCTTTCCCAGTTTTTTCCCCCCCAGAGGTAGTAAACTTACCTCACTATATAATATTTTGCTTCTTTTACTGAAAAGATATATTGCTTTATTTCTGGGATTCCTACTTTGTTTCATTGTTCTCTGTGTCTGTTCTTATTTGTTTTTTGGAGGGTATGCAGGGCTTACTCATGCTCTATACATGGGATTCCTTCTCAGAGCAATCAGGGAAACCAGAGATTGAAACTTGTAGACAAGGAGTAAAGCAAGCTCCTTACCTGCTGTTCTGTCAATATGTGTCTGCCTTATGCTAGTGGTATAGTATTTAATTTATGTTAACTATGTAATTTGAAACTACATCAAAAGTATGATATTCCTGTTTTTATCTAACAATTATTTTGAAAATTTGTGATCAAGTGAGCCTGAAACCTTATATTCTGAGTCATGAATTTAGAAGCAGCAACATAGATCATGCCTACATAAGCAACATTGTACATGGCAAAATAAAATCACCTTATCAGTGAGGTAAGTAAAAATTAAAACTATTCATTTCTTGGAAAAATTAATAAAGCTCCCAGAAATATACAGTGATAAAAATTTTATTGAAGAAGAAGAAGGGGATTATTGAGTCAAGGTTCTAAAAGGAAAGAACATTTTTAAAAGGAAGACACTATTTTCCACATCTATGCTGGCATTTAAATCTGATTAAAATCTTTACATTATATTGAAAACAGAAATCTTCATGGGCTGGAAGAGCAATAGTACAGCAGGTAGGGCATTTGCCTTGCACACAGCGAACCCAGATTCAATCCTCTGCATCGCATATGGTCCATCAAGCACCACCAAGAGAAATACCTGAGTGCAGAATCAGGAGTAACCCCTGAAGGGCTGGAGCAATAGTACAGCAGGGAATTCATTTGCCTTGCAGTAGAGCATCTGGGTTCCATCCCCACATCCCATATGGTCCCCCCCCCCAGCACCACAGGGAGCAATTCCTGGGTGCAGAGCCAGGAGTAACCCCTGAGCATCACTGTGTGTGACCCCCCAAAAGCAAAAAAAGAGGCGTACCCTTGAGCATTGTGGGGTGGGTGTGACCCAATAAAAAGCACCCAAAAAGAGGCAAAAAGAAAAAAAGTGGAAATCTTTCAAAAATTAAGAGTAAAAAAAGGTTTCATTGAGTTGAAGAATGAATGGCCCTGTTACATAATATATATCCAATAAATTTTTTAACTTCTCTTTTCAGAAATATCCTTGCAGTATTTACTTTCAATTATTTTACAGTTAAGTTATTTGTCAGAGAAGCCTCTGGGGTCCCCGACAGTACTGGGAAGCGAAGTTCCCTTTTACCTCCAAGCCCGAGGGGAATGGATGAAAATTCAGGAATCTGATGCAGTTTAAAAGGGCTTTACTAACACAGATTCAGGCATACAAATCAGCAATAGGAAAAACCCTGTGCTTAGGATTCCTGGCTAAAACCCCAGCCACATGTAGGCCAAGATGGCGGCCACCATGTGTTAAGGCCCTGTAAAGAGGGAGACAAAGACAAGAATCCCAAGAAGAGTGCAAGCCCAAAAAAGAGCCCAAAAAGAGAGAGAGCAAGAGAGGAAGCAGCCTAGTTTTATACCCCTGCAACTCAGACCTCCCACTATTATGGGAAGCAGGGAGGGTCAAATGCCCTCAGGTAATTTCTCCCAGCACCTCACCTAGGCCCTATTATATGCTAATGTTTTGAGCCAAGATCTGCCTGGAAATGCCTTTATAGGGTAGAGAAGGGGTTTCTGAGATGGCATGTCTCTGTACCAAAAAAATATGCCAGTTAAATATTTCTTCAAGCCTTTACAAGAGTCTCGTCTACTCCATGGTAGTTTTGTATTTTAGCTGCTTTAGAGTTATCAGGGAGCCATGCTTGCTTGCTTGGAGGCAAACAGCATTTCTCTCTGGGCTAATTACTTAGAGATCCAATGTGGCCAGGCAAATATGCTAGTAAGATTTAGCTAGTCCCATGATGATTGTGGTAGCATGAGAGAATATTTATACCAGCCAGTACAAATACATGGTCAGATAAACTGCCACATTTAAACTACCCTCTTATCTACTAAGAGACCTGCAGGAGGCAATCCAGGGCAGATGCAGAGACTTTTAGGTGTCCTGCAACAGTTATTTGATATTAATACTTAATGTAGACCTGTACAATGCTATCATCCATTTGTAAATCCAAAAGTGAAGTTTATATTTTACAAATTAATCTGATATGCTTTAGAATTTAGACATTCTGAGAAATAGTGAATCATGAACATTCAACAAAATTAACTGGATTCTTAGCTTGCCCATCATTGAGAAACTGAGTCACTATGCTCAAATTAAATAATTCTATCTGAGGATTTGGAGTGATACCACAGCTGGTAGAGAATTTGCCTTGCATGTGGCCAACCCAGGTTCAATCCCTGGTATCCAATATGGTCCCCCTAGCCCCACCAGGAGTTACCCCTGAGGATTACTGGGCATGATAAATAATTTGATCTGAAAGTAGATGGGCTCAAATAATTGCAAGTATATGTAATGTAAATTCATAGCTATGGTGATCATCATATAATATATTCAGTATTAAGGATTTCATAAATAAATTTAACAGATTATTATAATTATATAATAAAGAAAAAGTGAAGTGTGGGAAGGAAACATACCCCCAATCCCCATGAAGTAAGTTTTGTTTGAAAGAATTCGGACAAAAAATGTCTCATTTCTTAACTATGATGTTAAGACTGAACTATTAACATTGATCTAGACTGAAGAAAAACATTAATAAGAATAAAAGAGGAAAATAAATTTTAAAAATGTGCCCAAAACAAAACATCTGTGTGCTAGTCTCTGTGTAGAACTGATTTTACCATTATGGGCTGATAGGGCAGAAAGGAGCCTTATTTGGGGGGTAGTTCTAATAACAGAAGGAAACTCAAAGGAAAGTAGGGTTTGGGATTTTTTTCTTTTTGAGTCACACCCAGAGATGCTCAGGGTTACTCCTTTCTCTGTACTCAGGTATTACTCCGGACGGTGTGTCGGGGACCATATGGAATGCTGGGGCTCGAATGTGGGTCTGCCACATGCAAGGCAAAGGCCCTATCACTGTGCTATTGCTCCAGTCCCTGGGTTTGGAATTTTGAATGTATGAAACTTGATTAGTGACAGTATTATAGATCATAATGACTGAAATATAATTCAAAAACAGAGCTTCCATGCTAATCTCTACCTTCTCAGCAGAGCAGTGACCATACTCAGACATTGTTTTGCTCCTTCAAACTTCCTGTTAAGAGTCTACACCTAGCTGACATGCAGGAGTCTTTGGGAACTGGAAGGGAATTTCTCTCCCTTTCATTAGGTTTAGGCATCTTCCATGCTGACCATTCTTTCCATCAGACCTTCCTTCACATCCCCTCAGCCTCACAGCCAGATTTGCAGTCACATGGCACCACTCATCACACCCTACACTGTTCCATGTTTATACATTTCTATGAAAATGGGAAGGTAGGGAAGAAGAACAATGCCCAGACTAATCCCTCAAATACTCCTTGCTCTTAGGGTACTAATACCAAAGAGTAATCACTTTGTAAGGCAGAATATTGTAAACACAGAAGAGAAGACATGTAGAAGTACACCATTCTCAATGAATCACACACACACAATTCACACACATACACACACAAGGCTCTACCAGTTCCAATCAACTCTGAAAGCTCTAAAATGACTTAAGTGACATTGAAAACTAATTAGCATAAAATAATGACTCAGGTAGTCAGAAAAACACAAGAAACCATAAGGATAGAAACAATAAAACTACTATCAGAAGTGACAGAAATGAAGAGTATGGTGAGGACAAAAAAAAAAAACAGACTCACAATCTAGTGATAGAATAGTGGCTATGGCACTTCTCTAGCACCCACCTGACATGGGATTGATTCCCAGAAGTCCATATGGTCCCTCCTGAACTCCAGGAGTGATCCTTGAGCACAGAGCCAGATATAAGCCCCGAGTACCATCAGGTGTGAACCCCATCCCCAAAAGAACAAAAAAGAGATACTCAATAAAAAGTCTGAGAAGTAGAATAGCAAATGATCAATCAGCTCTTTTGTAAAAAATTATTATACCACTGTGTAATATACAATTAAAAAAGATGTTCATGATTGGGTTTCAGTCATACAGTGTTCCAGCACCCATCCCTCCACCAGTGCCCCATTCCCATGACCAATGTCCCCACATTCCCACCTCTCTACCCCAGCCTGCCTCAATAGCTTTTCCTTTTCTTCTCTCTCTCTCTCAGTCTCTCTATCTGTGTTTCTCTGCCTCTCTCTATCTCTATCTCTCTTTTATCTTACACATTGTGGCTTGCCTTACAGACGTTTAAGGATTATCATGTAAATGATCAATGAGCTCTAGATGAGCTGTAGATAACTTCTGGGAAATATGGATGGGGAAAATGTCTGAAAAGAAATAAACAGCACACTAAGAATTATGGCATGAGTTCAAGAGGTACTGTATAAGAATAATCATAGTCTCTAAATAATATGAAGGTATATTTGACAAAGAACCACTTATTTAAATAATAGCTGAGTCTGGAGCAATAGTACAATAGGTGGGCGCTGGCCTTGCATGTGGCAAACCCAAGTTTAATCCCCAGCATCCTATATGGTATATGGTACCCTGTGCACCACCAGGATTAATTCCTAAGTGCAGATCCAGGATTAAGTCCTGCACATTGCCAGGTGTAGGCTGAAAAAAAAAATCATAGTTGATATTTTTCCAGAGTTGAGAAGTGCATTCGATGAGAAGCTGGATGGCTGAAGGGCCCCATAAAAATAAGCCTAAAAGGAAAAACTCCCAGACACATTATAATTACAATGATAAAAAGCCATATCGGAGTATTGAGAGCAATATAACTCATAAAATACTTAAATACAAAGGAAAGCCTCTAAGACTAATAGCAGATCTATCATATGAAACTTTGCAAGTCAGAAGAGAATTTTCAGATAGAAAGAAAAGAAAGAAAGAAAAAGGCACCTCTCCAAGAATACTTTATCCGCCTAGGTTAGCATTCAGATTTGAGGAATGATGCAGAGATTAATGGACAAAGAGCAGTTTGTGGAATTCATAGCCTTGAAGCCAGTTTTGTGAGGAGCATAAAAGAGCTCGTTTAAAAGACAGGAAAAGCTTCTCAGCACTTTGTAATTGAGTATTATATCCACTCATGATGTATATCATTGCCCTTAACTGGATTAAGAAGCATCTATTTATTCCTAGATTGCTAAGAAATTTTACAATGTATAAAAAATGAATCAATAGTTTAGTCGTACTGAATATTCTGTGTATTCTCAGGTGATTTTTTAGATTTATGGATTTTTTAAAAAATGTTTACTTATTAATGCATGTACTAAGATTTATCTGTAAAATAATATTTTAAATGCAAAGCTAATATTCTTTTTTGATAAATAAAACTTTTTTACTTCATGGGAATATTTGATTTTCCCTTAATTATCCTCTTTTTATTCTTGTTAAATTATATGTTTGTAGGCTTTTTCTTTTTAATAAAATTTCAAAATATATTTGCATAAAGTATTATTCTATGAGAACATATTGTAAGAATTAAAGATATAAAGGTTTTAAAGAAAATTCTCAATTTAACATTGATTTCCAACTATGTGGAATGTCAGGAGCTTTGCTTTGCTCATCTACATATATGTCCATATCACCATCTCACAGAACCGACAGAGACTTTCTCTTATGTGGGATATAAAGAAATATAGTAATGGAATAATAAATTTTCAAAATCATTAGAACTGGAGATTTTGTATGTAGAGGGAGAGGCAGTGGAAGGGGCCTTGAGGTTTTGGTGAAGGAAAGTATACACTCTGGTAACTGATGTGACGATGGAATGAAGCATGCGTGAAAAATATAATTAACAGCATTTTAAGTCCTGTTTCCTAATAAAAATAACTAAAACTGTTTTAAAATATAAAGAATAAAGAAGGATGCAGAGAAAAAGCAAGTATTTGGAAAATTAAAACACATATAATGGTAAGGGAGCAAGAAATATGAAATGGAGCAAGGAAAGCCTCTTGGGAAAATAGAGCAGTTACGACCATGAGGCATCCAGGAGGGCAGATGGGTTCTGGTCTCAGTCTGCCACCCCAAAAGGGCCACGGAAGAAGCCAGAGGAACCTCACTCATAGCCATTTTCATGTCTGGACTTCACAGCTCATCAGAGACACCCCCCCAAAGAGCAGCTGATTTCAAGCCCAGGCATGAGGGTCTTGGCAGCTAAAGTCAATGGGCTTCCATGGAGATGGAGCTGGGGTCCCTCTCCCCCACCTCTGTCTCATCTGGGAGACCTGTTGGACCACCCACAAACTGTCTCCAGGCTGTCGGCCATGATGCAGACAAGCACATGGGACAGAGCTGCCATCTGGCTCTTCCCAAGGCCCTTGGCTGCAATATCTCAAATTGTAGAAACCAACCATGTTCTAAAAACAAAGAAAATAAATTCAACAACAAAATTCTGCCAGAATTACCCATCACCAACCAGAGGGGAGAATCTATTCATCAATAGCATTGCCGTGTATGTGCTTTAATAGATAATATAATTAGTGCTCGCTGAAAGAGTAATCGTGGGGATTGGAGGTGGGAGGGTAATGAGGGTCTTTGGTGGTGGGAACACACTGGTGGTGGGAGTGGTGTTGAAGTATGAATCTTTCTAACACTGTATTATAAAAATCTTTTTACTGTGTAAATCATGGTGTTTAAGTAAAAAAAAATAGAGCAGCTACATGTAAAAAATGAACTCAGATCTCTATCTAAAGCCATACACAGGAATCAGATAAAAATGGAATAAATTGTTCCAAGATTATTAATAAAAATGTTGAGCTTAAAAAAAATGGAATAAAGACCTCCATATTATACCTGAATCCATAAGGAACACTGAAGAAAATTAGATGAAACCCTCCATGACATTGTAGTTAAAGGCATCTTCAAAGATGAAACACTACTGACAAAGTAAGTGGAAGCAAAGTTAAACAAATGGAACAGCCTGAAACTAAGAAGCTTCTGCGCCTCAAAAGAAGTGGCGACCAAAATACAAAGACAGCCCATGTGGTGGGAAAATTATTCGCCTAACACCCATCTGATAAAGGATTAATATCAAAGATGCACAAGGCACTGGTAGAACTTTTACAAGACTGAAAAGAACATACAACCCCACCAAAAATGGGGAAAAGAACAGAAACTTCCAAATGTCGAGTAGGCATATAAAAAATGCTATTCCTCACTAACCATCAGGGGAGATACAAATCAAAACAGCAATGATATATCATCTCATACCACATAGACTGGCACACATCAAAATCCAAGAACATCTAATGCTGGCACAGATGCAGGCGAAAAGGGATGCTCATTCATTGCTGGTGGGAATGCCCACAGTTCAGTCTTTTTTGGAAAACAATATGGACATTCCTTCAAAGACTAGAAATCGAGCTTCCATTTGACTCAGTAATAACACTTCTGGGAATATACTCTGGGGGTTCAAAAATAAGCAGCCCAAGCACCATAAGCTCATTGCTCATTCTAGCACTATTCATAGTAGTCAGAATCTGGAAACATCCTCAGCACCCGAGAACAGACAACTGGATTAAAAAAATGGTACATCTACACAATGGAATACTATGCAGCTGTTAGAAAAATAAAGTATAAAATTTGCCTATAAGTGGATGGACATGCTGACTGAAATGATTCAGAAGAAGAGAGACAGATACAGAATGACTGCATTCATTTGTAGAATATGAAGAAAATAGTATGAGACTAAAATCTAAGATCAGGGAAACGGGTCAGGAAGACTTGACAATGGTTGTATTCTAACACAAGTGTGTGTGGATCAGGGGGTAGGTAAGATAGAGAATGGACCAGTTTGACAATACTAGTTTGTATAGTAAAGCTAGCCTAGAACTGAGTATTTAAATTATCTCAATTATAACCTTTAATTTTTTATTGCAAAACACAATGCAGAAAAGGAGAGTCATGGAGATAAAGAGAGAGAGAAAGAGAGCAGAGAGAGAGAGAGAGAGAGCTCCCACTATATGGGTAGATTGAGGCTGACAAGTGTGGATAATGAGAGAAAACAGTCAGTGCTGAGAAATGTGCTCTGGTGAAGGCGACAGGTATCCAAACATATCACTAAAATTCAATCATGAACAGCGTTTTTTTAAATTTTTTTTTTAATTTTTTTTATTTTTACAATTACAAAGATATACAATTAAAAAGTTCATATTTGGGTTTTGGTCATACAGTGTAGCAGCACCCATCCCGCCACCAGTGCCCATCTCCCACCACCAACGTCCCCGGTTCCCTCCCCCCTCCCCCAGCCCTCCTCCATGGCAGGTTCTTTATTTCTTTCCATTTCTCTAACTTTCTCTTTTCCTTCCTCTCCAGACTATGGATTACAGAACATACATTAAAGGGTTGTCATGTGTATCCTTTTGCCTCTATTTAATGCTCAGTTCTAGGTTGGCATTAGTACCCTCACAATTGTTAGCACACTGTTCCATTTTCTGTCTTACCTAGCCTCTGACTCCCACACGTTTGTGATAATTTCCACCTTTGACAGGACCTCCTAATGTATGTTTCACTTGACCTTGGATATTGGTATCATAATATGTACCTATATATTTATGTTATGCAGATAAATGCAGTCATTCTGTAACTGTCTCTCTCTCCTTCTGGCTAATTTCGCTCAACATAATCTTCTCCATGTCCATCCATTTGTAGGCAAATTTTATAACTTCATTTTTCCTAACAGCTGCATAGTATTCCATTGTGTAGATGTACCAAAGCTTTTTTATCCAGTCATCTATTTTCGGGCACTCTGGTTGCTTCCAGATTCTGGCTATTGTGAATAATGCTGCTATGAACATAAAATTAGGGATAGTGTTTCCGCTGCGTATTTTTGGTTTCCCAGAGTAGATTCCCAGGAGTGGTATGGCTGGGTCAAATGGGAGTTCAATTTCTAGTCTTTGGAGGAATGTCCATATTGTTTTCCAGAAAGGCTGTACCAGCCGGCATTCCCACCAACAATGGATGAGTGTCCCCTTTTCCCCCACCCACGCCAGCACTTGTTGTTCTTGTTCTTTTGAATATGTACCAGTCTCTGTGGTGTAAAGTGGTATCTCATTGTTGTTTTGATTTGCATCTCTCTGATGATTAGTGATGATGAGCATTTTTTCATATGTTTTTTGGCCATTCAATTTCTTCCCTTGCTGAAGTTTCTGTTCATTTCTTCTCCCCATTTTTTGATGGGGTTGTTTGTTTTCTTCTTGTAAAGTTCTACCAGTGCCTGATATATCCTGGATATTAACCCCTTATCAGATGAGTATTGGGTGAATATTCTTTCCCATTCTGTGGACTGCTTTTGTATCTTAGTCACTGTTTCTTTTGAGGTGCAGAAGCTTTTTAGTTTCATGTAGTCCCATATATTTATCTTTTCTTCTAGTTGCTTTGTTAGAGATGTTTCATCTTTGAAGATGCCTTTAACTTCAATGTCATGGAGGGTTTTTCCTATATTTTCTTCAATGTACTTTATGGATTCAAGTCTGATATTGAGATCTTTAATCCACTTTGATCTGATTTTTGTGCATGGTGTTAGACACAGGTCCAAATTCATTTTTTTACATGTCGCTGCCCAGTTTTCCCAACACCACTTATTGAAGAGGCTTTCCTTACTCCATTTTAGACTCGTTGCACCTTTATCATAGATTAAATGATCATTTGTTTGAGGTTGGGTGTCAGGATACTCAATTCTATTCCATAGGTCCACGGGTCTGTTTTTATTCCACTACCATGCTGTTTTAATTACTACTTCCTTGTAGTACAGTTTGAAGTTGGGTAAGGTGATGCCTCCCATCTTCTTTTTCCGAGGATTGCTTTAGCTATCCTTGGGGGTTTATCGTTCCATACAAATTTCAGGATTGTTTGGTCAATTTCTTTGAAGAATGTCATGGGTATCCTCATAGGGACTGCATTGAATCTGTATAGAGCTCTAGGGAGTATTACCATTTTGACAATGTTGATTCTCCCCATCCATGAGCAGGGAATGTGTTTCCATTTCCTTGGGTCCTCTTTTATCTCTTGGAGCAGTGTCTTGTAGTTTTCTTTGTACAGGTCCTTTACACACTTGGGTAAGTTGATTCCTAGGTATTTGATTTTCTGTGGCACAATTGTGAATGGAATTGTTTAATGGTCTATCTCTCAGTGATTCAAGAAGTTTTTTAAAATTATATATGAGGTAGATTAAATAATTTTATCTATTTTTAAGCTATTGTACTCTTTACTTTTAAGATATTCTTTCATGGAGGGAAATGTAAATCAAGCTAAATCTGAAAGCCTAAATTATTTCTGGTGTACTTCCTTCTGATTATGGATCTTCAAATGGATAAATGTGTGATAAATTCTAAAGGAGTCAGAATGATATATTTATTATTAATTAATACTGGAAATGGGTCTGAATTGACCAGATCTTCATTTTATATGTGCATTTTGGTAACTGTTCTAGTTCTATCATTGAGAAGCTAAGTTACTTTTGCTTAGCAGGGTGAATCATTTGTGTCCTCACTGAAGACTGGGTAAGGCTTCTGTAAGCTGAAAAACAGGTCTTTATTGTACACAATATGCCCTCAGCACTTAGTGAAACTTGGTTGAATTATCATTTGCTTGGCTCTGATTACAAGAAAACATTTAGAGATCAAGTCATGTATTAGCTCTAAGCTACAATGTATGATTTATGAATTTAATTAAAATTCTTTCATGTTGCCAAAAAGGTGGAAAAATTGATTGCCCCAAGGTCTAAATCTAGGATATTGATCTTGCCTGGGTCATGACATTTGACATATTATGTACATCCTGGAAAGAGTGTTCACAACCCAATCCTTGAGTTTAGTTCATTGAGTTAAATCAGAGAGTTATTTTGACCATCTATAGAAAAATCAAGGAAGTATTTTTCCCATGGAAGAATTGCTATATAAGACTTTGTCTCAGGTTTTATAATTAAAACAGAATAGCATATACAAATATGAATCAAGTTTTCATGTCATAGCCCAAATTTCATACCGCCATAGAAAATAAGAGACATCAGCTTTCTCTTACTATATATGCTATATTATTTACAGATATCTTTGCAATTTTATCAGAATACATCTCTTTATATAACATTATAATTTATAAGCATGACACAGATCTATTCTTTAAAAAGTTTTTAAATAATGTTTATTGAACTATCTCTAAGAAATAAAACAAATTAGGTTTTGGCTGACACTATAAATAACTTAAAATTAAGGATTGTAAGAACTTAAAAATAGATTTCAAGTTTTTAGTTCATAAATTTGACATTATTTATTTAAAATTTGATGTGTATCAAATATTTGCCAAGCAATAAACTAAAAATATTCTATATTTCCAAATATCCATTTAATACTATTGGGGCTTATTTATTTAAGTAGTCTGTATATAGCTCACTATTCATTTCTGAAAAGAGATATTGCTCATAAATAAATATTATTATTATACATTAGATATTATACTAATCAGCTCTAAATCATTTTTGTCTTAAGGCCTAATATCAGTCAGGAAATACAAGAGTAGATATTAGATAATATAATGAACATATCTTTATTATCTTATTTGTATATATGCAAAAAATATCTTTCAGAATCCAGAGGGCAAATATTTTAAATGAACATATTTTTATCTATGAGTTTGTGGTCATTTTTTCTCAATGATCATTGTAACAGATTAACTCCTTTTGTCATCTTAGTAATATATTTTACCTCTTTTGATATACAAATATGTAATTATCATCTCCAATTTTAGTTTTTGTGTTTTGTAAAGGAAGATGCTTTTTTTCATGTGCAAGGAATTATTCACTGTTCACAATAAAATTATATAAAGCTTTATGTCATTAATTATTGGAACATCAATCAAAACTAAAAACTCACTGGGTTGGCATTGAAACTTGCCAATCTGCATCTTATATATTATGTATAGTGTTATCAGTACTTTAGAGGTCATTTTTCTGAGTTTGGTTTTATTTAGATGCAACATAAGCAGTTACAATCTAAAAATTTCTATATATTAATATTTTGAAAACAGAAAATCATCTCTTTAAAATGTCTAATATGTCTCTCATTTAAGTTAATCTTGTAATACAAAAGTATAGTTTTACAATGAATAAATGTTTTTAGTGTAATATACTTGAGAATAGGCATGCACTCATCATTTAAATGATTAGCAAACTTGAATTAAAAATACTATATCTTCTGTGGGGTCATATAAAATGTGCCATACCATAAATCCTTCATTATAATATCTTGCACAGACTATTCAGTGACCTAAAATTACTCTATCTTTCACTTTTATGCCTGTCCCCACCTCTGGCAATTTATGTTTCTTTTGTTTCCTTCATACTTAAGTTGTTTGAAGAGTGTCAAATAGTTGCATTCATGCAATGTGAAGGTTGTTTAGATTGACTTCCTTCAGTTAGGGATATATATTTCAGTTTCTTATATATCTTTTCATATATGGATGACTCAATTTCTTTTTAGCTTTAATAATATTTATTACCAGATATGCCATAGTTCACTCTCTAGTTTATTTACTTAAAAAGAATATCTTGGTTGATTTGAAATATGGGAAATTCTGAATTAAACTTATGCATATCAGTCTATAACTTTGCTTATTTAGTCTGGAGCAATAGTTCAGCAGGGAAGGTGCTTGCTTTACACAGAAATGACCTTGGTTTGATCCCCAGAAACACTAGGCATTTCTCCCAAGATCACTAAGTAAGATAGAGTGATGCTGAGCACAGAACCACAAGTAAGATGTGAGCAATATAGGGGAGGGCCCAAACAACAGAACTATCACTATCACTATCTTCCCGTTAATCATCTATTTGCTAGAGCAGGCACCAGAAATATCTGCATATGTCCTGTCTCATGGTAGTAGAAACCAAAGGCATCTGCTTGCTCCAGGAACATAAAGAGCCTCAAACCATTATATTAGGTCACGGGAATGACCTAATATAAATGTTACTGGTATTTGGCATATCAAATACTACCGCAGCCGATTGCCAGGCTTGCCATGTGGGTGGCATACTGTTGTAGTCACCTCTAAATAAAGCATTTATTGATGAACCGTGTGGCCGCTAGCGGCCGCGCATGAGCCAAGCTGTGATAGTCTGGTCTACTGGGTGGAGGTATGAAAAGAAAGAAGTCCGGATGTGGAAAATGGCTGCCCCATGGAGACAGGGGGTGGCCTGGCTTGTTGTGAGGCTCTGCTGGGGTGGCAGGCCAGGGCTAGAACCCCCGCCATACACCCGGTTGCCTCATGACTGGCTGGGCACAGGGAGAGCAAGTAGCAGCTCTGCCCCATGTCTGAGAGTCTCTGGTTCACCATACTTGGGCTGGATTGAAAAAAAACTGCTGCAGGGTGGGTGTCGATGATGCAGGCTGTGATAGTCTGGTCTGCTGGGTGGAGGTGTGATGAGAGGGAAGTCCGGATGTGGAAAATGGCGGCCCCCACGGAGTAGGGGGTTGTCTGGCTTGTTGTGAGGCTCTGCTGGGTTGGCAGGCCAGGGCTAGAACCCACCATGCCTCCAGATGCCTCATGAGTGGCTGGGCACAGGGAGAGCAAGTAGCAGCTCTGCCCCATGTCTGAGAGTCTCTTTTTCTGTTGTTTTTTTTTTTGTTTTTTTGTTAAAGCAACAGAAAAAAGTTTTAATATATTATTTGTGGATTTTGACTGCAAATCACTTTTAAATGAATACCAAAACCAGTGATTGCTGAATAATATGGTAAAAAATATTTTCCTTTTATAAGAAAGTATATTTAATTTTATGGGAAACTACAAAATTGTCCTCAGTGGTAGCTATCCCATTATATCTCATGTATTTAATGATCCTGTATGAGAATTTCTATTACTGTTCATTCCTGTTTCTGTGTATTTAGTCAATTTTTCATATTACGTATGCCTTCATAGATGCATCACTATCACTATCACTATCTTCCCGTTCATCATCTATTTGCTAGAGCGGGCACCAGTAATATCTCCATATGTCCTGTCTCATGCTAGTAGGAAACCAAAGGCATCCGCTTGCTCCAGGAACATAAAGCGCCTCAAACCATTATATTAGGTCATTGGAATGACCTAATATAAATGTTACTGGTATTTGGCATATCAAACACGACACGAGCAGCTTGCCAGGCTTTCCGTGCGGCTTGCGGTGGCATACTCTTGTAGTCACCTCTAAATAAAGCATTTATTGATGTTCCTGGCAGCCGCTAGTGGCTGCGTGATCCGGGCTGTGATAGTCTGGTTTGCTAGGTGGAGTTGTGACGAGAGGGAAGTCGGGATGTGGAAAATGGCGGCCCCAATGGAGTAGAGGGTGTCGTCTGGCTTGTTATGACCCTCTGCTGGGGTGGCAGGCCAGGGCTAGAACCCGCCATGCCTCCAGGACACCTCATGAGCGGCTGGGCACAGGGAGAGCAAGGAGCAACTCTGCCCCATGTCTGAGAGTCTCTGGTTCAGCATACCTGGCCGGATTGAAAAAAAAAAACTGCTGCAGGGTGGGTGTCGATGATGCAGGCTGTGATAGTCTGGTCTGCTGGGTGGAGGTGTGACGAGAGGGGAAGTCCGGATGTGGAAAAAGGAGGCCCCCCATGGAGTAGGCCCCCATGGCAGGCCAGGGCTAGAACCCGCCATGCCTCACGGGCACCTCGTGAGTGGCTGGGCACTGGGAGAGCAAGTAGCAGCTCTCCCTACACCCTAGGCTATCACTCCAGCCCCAGTATAATATTATACATAGGTGCATAGTAGTATGTTTTTGATTCCATTTTCTCTTTAATGATATTTTTACAATTAATGTTGGAATTTTATGTTATTTTTTGTTTGTTTTGGGGGCAACACACAACAGTTCTCAGGGGTTTCTTCTCACTCTGTGCTCAGTGATCCCTCCTGGTGGTGTACAGGGCACCATATGTGGTACAAAAAATCAACTGGGAATAGCCAGAGGAAAAGTACATGCCTCAACTTCTCTTCAGTCTCTCTGGTCTGAGTTGAAATTTTTTAGTTTCTTTAAAAATCAATCACCATATCCAGGATATATCGGGCACTGGTAGCACTCCACAAGAAAAAAACAGCCAACCCCATCAAAAAATGGGGAGAAGAAATGAACAGAAGCTTCCAAAAAAGAAGAAATTCGAATGGCCAAAAGGCATATGAAAAAGTGCTCTTCATCTTTAATCATCAGGGAGATGCAAATCAAAACAACCATGAGGTACCATCTCACCCCACAGAGACTGGCACACATCCAAAACAGCAAGAACAACCGGTGCTGGCCTGGATGTGGGGAAAAAGGGGACTCTCATCCACTGCTGGTGGGAGTGCCGACTGGTCCAGCCCTTTTGGAAAACAATATGGGCATTCCTCCGAAAACTAGATATTGAGCTCCCATTTGATCCAGCAGTAGCACTCCTGGGAATATACCCTAGAGACCGAAAAACACATAGCAGAAACACTATCTGTACTTCTTTATTCATCTCTGCGCTGTTCACTATAGCTAGAATCTGGAAACAACCTAAATGCCCGAGAACAGAGGACTGGCTAAAGAAACTGTGATTCATCTACACTATGGAATACTATGCGGCTGTCAGAAAGGATGAAATTATGAAATTTACCTGCAAATGGATGGACATGGAGACTATCATGCTGAGTGAAATTAGTCAGAAGGAAAAGGACAGATATAGAATGACTGAATTCATTAATAGGATATAAATAGATACCAGTGTTTTAATAAATATGGGAAATGGTAATGGCAGATTAAAACTCACCACTGAATACACACAAAGAGACTTAAGTGATAAACTCTAAATATCTGCAGGGCTAGCCACAATGTGTAAAATAAGAGGGAGAGAGATGCAGAGACAGAGAGAGAGATAGAAAGAGAAAGAGAGGAAACTGGGGTACCTGCTATTAAGGCGGCCTGGGGGACGGGGGGGGGAGGGGTACATTGGTGGTGGAAATGGGGCACTGGTGGAGGGATGGGTGCTGGAATACTGTATTACCAAGAACCAATTATGAACACCTTTGTAATTGTATGTTTCATGGTGGTATAATAAAAAAATTTAAAAAAAATAAAAAAAAATCAATCACCGTTCTGTTTTGAAATAGATTCCAGGTTGAAACAGCACAAAAGGCAAATTGCTGACTGCATGTGAGGCACCATCAGGTAAACTCCTTTGTTCCCTGATTCTACTCCAATTATGGAATTTGGAAGTTATATTTTCCTGCGATTAATTATCTGGAAAAGAAAAAAAAAACAGTTACCGGTGTTCAATCCTGAGAATCACAAAAACAAACAATTCAGACATATTGTGAATATCACTTGTCCTCCCGTTGTTCATCGATTTGCTTGAGCGGGCGCCAGTAATGTCTCCTCATTGTGAATGAGGCCCATTATTGTTACTGTTTCTGGCATATTGAATACACCAGAGGTAGCTTGCCAGGCTTTGCCATGGCTATGGGTTCACCCAAGGGGGGCCCAGTTTTTTCTATGTCAGACTGTCAACCATCCAGGGCCACACAGGGCAGAGCCCTGGGTCTAGACAAGCCTGTCTCCTCTCTGCAACCTGCTGGCGCAGCTGGGCACTGCAACCACAGGCAAATATTGTGGATATAAAGTAAAATACGCATATTTGACAGAACTTTTCCCTTTATAAATAAATATTAATTGTAATTTGATGAAAATATTAGAATAAAGAAATTGATACAAAATATAGGCCAACAGGCCAACATTTTGAGAGAAATTATGAATAGTACTTCAAAACCACCAATTAGAATTTGATGGAAATTAATTGCCTCTTCTCTTCCTTTTTTTGTCACATAAATATTTCTGCTCTACAAAACAAAATTAAGGAAATTATCATTTTCGTTTGCTGAAAAAATTTATCCTTCCCCAAATTAAAAGAAATTAATTTCTTTTCATAGAAAATCTTAAGGAGTTGATCATTTTATTTCTGAACTTAAAGCTATTATACTGGGCTGGAGCAATAGCCTAGGGTGTAGGGCATTTGCCTTGCATGCGGCGGACCTGGGTTTAATCCTCAGCATCTCATATGGTCCCCTAGCACAGCCAGGATTTATTCCAGAGCAAAAAGCCAGGAGTAACCCCTGAGTGTGCTGGATGTGACCCCAAAAGCAAACAAAAAATAATAAAGAAAAATAAAAAATAAAGCTATTATACCTTGCCTGTGAACACATCAGAAACTTTTTTTTATCAAATTTCTTAGTAGAGAATAACTCTCAATATTCTGAAATGCCATGTTAATAAATAATCATCAATTTACCTGAAAAGGGCTTACTGATTATAAGTATAGGCTTTTTCTAGACCAATAATTCACCTCTGAGCCTTTGATACAGCACACAAATTACTAGCCCATGCAGCAAAAGCAATTTATTACTTCATTTGTATATTAACAGATTTTCCTATATTATTCCGTTATGCTGAATGAAATGGATTTGTGTTTAAAAATGTTCGAATATATCAGATGAACAACTTTCAATTTTGTGATGAAAGGCAAATACTTTAACTCACAAGAATGGAATTTATGCTAACAAATAAATAAGTCATTCAATAATACTAAATCCTGTATTTTAGAGTTTTTATGTATAAATTCTGAAGATGCACGCTTGTAAAAGTGGAGAATTAAAGTGATTATAGTGCTGTTAATGCTGAATTATAACCAAAACTAAAATCAAATAGAGTTGGTTTCCAAATCTAACTTCAGAAAACTCTGCTTTTATAAGAGGAAGACTGTTAAAAGACTATATATATATATATTGAATATATAATATATTATATGTGTTATATAATGAGGTCTATAATTGTTACTGGTATCTGGGATATCAAATACGACACAGGTAGCTTGCCAGGCTCTGCCGTGCGGGTAGCATACTCTTGTAATCATCTCAAAATCCAGCATTTATTGATGATCCGGCTGTGATAGGCTGGTCTGTATAGACCTCATTATAGCACTATAATCACTTTAATTCTCCACTTTTACAAGCTTGCATTTTCAGAATTCATACATAAAAAACTCTAAAATACAGGATTCAGTATTATTGAACAACTTATTTATTTGTTAGCATAAATTCCATTGTTGTGAGTTAAAGTATTTGCCTTTCATCACAAAATTGAAAGTTCATCTGATATATGCAAACATTTTTAAACACAAATCCATTTCATTCAATTATATACCTCATTCTCATGACCTGATGGAATGGTTTGAGGCTCTTTATGTTCCTGGAGCAAGCAGGTGCCCTTGGACTCTACTTGCATGAGACAGGTCATATGGAGATGTTACTGGTGCCCGCTTCGAGGAAATCGATGATGAACGGGAAGACAGTGACAGTGATGTGTTATATATAATATATCAGAATATCTATAATATAAGATACATATATAATATATTATATATGAATATATATATATATATATTTCAGTTTGGGAGCCACATCTGGTGGTGCTCAGGAGTTACTCATGGCTCTGTACTCAGGATTTACTTGAGGCAGTGCTCTTTGGATCATTCGGAGTGTTGGTGATTGATAGAGGTTGACTGTGTGCAAGGCCCTGCCTGCTGTAATGTCTTTCTAGCTGCCAATACATTGTCTTTAGATTCAGATAGGCTAGCATTAGGATGGATGGATCTATTTTACATGAATATATAACCTGATTATCCAATGATATTTTTAAATCTTCATTAAAAATTTGGAATAACTGGTTCAGAAAAAAGCATAACTGGGTTGTCATATAAAATTTGACATGAGTGCTTTTTCCTAATTGAGAAGTATTTGCTATCTAAATGTTTTAAGAGATCTCATTTTCTCTATAGGCTATATTATACAACATTTACCATGCAATAAAAATTGCAAGGTGCTGGGGGGAGTTACTTCTAGTCATATTGTTATATAAATGCAATTTGCATACTGTGTTGACATGCATAGTACTAGATGAGAACCCTAGGTTATTGTGATTCTTCTTGAGAATATTGAATCTCTGATGCAAGAAAGATAGTAGAGCAGGTGGGGTTTGCCATGCATGTGGCTAACCTGGGTATGATCCTTGGTATCGTTATGTAGTCCCTGAGGCACTGTCTGGATTGATTCCTGAGCCTAGAGTTGAGAAGAAGCCCTTTGTATCACCGGTGTAGTCCCAAAATAACACTCCACCCTAATAATAAAAAAACCCTAATAATAAAAAAGGATAAGAAGACTGAATCTCTGGACATGAAGTAAATAATATACTTTGATTTAAAGGTTCATAATTATTTTGTGGATACTAAAATTAGACAACCTTTGATTCCTTAAGAAAGAAAAACTCCATCTAATTCTATCTAACCAACTAAATTAAAAGTTGATGAGGGTTCATTGGCACTACAAGTATTGTTCTCTTTGTACGTATATTTGAATTTACTCACTCCTACTTTATCAATCACAATGAAATATTTCTGTATCTAAAGAGATGTAAGCTATCTAGGAACTTCCTCCCAAACCATTCTTTAGTAGTGCTTCAGAAACACTATCATCCTCTTTGGCAAAGTTCTTCAAACAGAACATACTAGACACAACTATATCTCTGATAAAACACCTATAAATGCTGGACTCCGAGTCATGAGCTCTTCATCATAGCTTCCACATCTTCAACTCTTATTGATTTCTTTCTTCTTAAATTCTGTAAATTATTTTCTCTAAACATAGAAACCCTGAGTACTAAATATAAACCATCTCTAAGGAAAGCATAAGTGAGAAAACACATACAATTATTTATATTTTCTATATTAGACTTGTTCTAGGTGAACAAGTCTAAAACAGGCAGAGCCTGGCAAGCTACCCGTGTTGTATTTGATATGCCAAATACCAGTAACAATTATAGACCTCATTCCCATGATCTGATGGAATGGTTTGAGGCTCTTTATGTTCCTGGAGAAAGCAGGTGCCCTTGGGCTCTACTTGCATGAAACAGGACATATGGAGATGTTACTGGTGCCCGCTTGAGCAAATCGATGATGAACGGGAAAACAGTGATACAGTGATATTAGACTTGCATCATATTTGATTAGAACTCTATAAATGGTGGGTAGTCTAAGTGCTACTTAACTCCTATTTCCTCTTTATCAATATTTGTTCAATATTCATTGTATTATATGCTAGGTACTCAAGTAAGATCTTTTCTTTTTTGTAAAAATGAAGAAATGGTGATTAGTACTGATGAACTCATTTCATTTTTACCACAAAATTTCATGAGTGAGAAGTATGCGTAGCATTGTTTCACTCAAAAAATTCAGCTTCTTGCAATATTAAAAACTTTTATCTCCAAGAACTTTACTACTCTTGAACGAAACTAAAGAAAATTATAACATAATAAATAGGAGACTTAATTGTCAGAGTTTAAATGTTTCCTTAATCCTTTGTAGATTGCTGGCATAGTTTTTCTAAAACTCTTCCTAAAAGGAGTGTTTATGTATCTTGTGCTCTGCATCCTACGTCCATATGCTTGTTTATTTAATTTAACTGTCAAATTTTTTTCTTAATAAGGAAGTAATTTACCTGTTCTTCCTCTACTAATCACTGTAAAATTTCAATAGAGTGATAAACAAAGCTATGAGTCATGAAAATTTAAAGAGAAAACTAGAACAGGTGACAGTAGATGAAATATGGAATCCAAGAGTTGTAAACAGAGAGAAGTTGTAAAATTCATAATTTACCATAGTAAAAAGATGTTCAAGATGAAGATAAAACGGGGGAACTATTGCAGAAGTCAGTTTGTTCACATAGCAGCCATCCGTAAGTATCCAGAACTAGAATTATCTAGAAAAGATTTAAGTGTTATAAAAGAGTCAATTTAAGAAGTACTGTTGCTCTCCAAAGCATGATAACACATCTCAACTCCTTTATACTGGCAGAGAATGGACATGTCCATTCTAAAAATCAAAGTTCCTTGTAGAGATCCTTTACATTCTTTGTCAAACCGATTCCTAGGTATTTGATTTTCTGAGGCGCAATTGTGAATTGAAAAGCTTCTGCACCTCAAAAGAAACAGTGACCAAGATACAAAGACAGTCCACAGAGTGGGAAAGAATATTCACCCAATACCCATATGACAAGGGGTTAATATCCAGGATATATCAAGCACTGGTAGTCCTTCACAAGAAAAAAACAGCCAACCCCATCAAAAAAAAGGGGAGAAGAAATGAACAGAAGCTTCCAAAAAGAAGAAATTTGAATGGCCAAAAGGCATATGAAAAAGTGCTCTTCATCTTTAATCATCAGGGAGATGCAAATCAAAACAACAATGATGTACCATCTCACACCACAGAGACTGGCACACATCCAAAACAGCAAGAACAACCGGTGCTGGTGTGGATGTGGGGAAAAAAGGGACTCTGATCCACTGTTGGTGGGAGTGCCGACTGGTCCAGCCCTTTTGGAAAACAATATGGGCATTCCTCCGAAAGCTAGATATTGTGCTCCCATTTGATCCAGCAATAGCACTCCTGGGAATATACCCTAGAGACCGAAAAACACATAGCAGAAACACTATCTGTACTTCTTTATTCATCTCTGCGCTATTCACAATAGCTAGAATCTGGAAACAACCTAAGTGCCTGAGAACAGAGGACTGGCTAAAGAAACTGTGGTTCATCTACACTATGGAATACTATGCGGCTGTCAGAAAAGATGAAATTATGAAATTTACCTGCAAATGGATGGACATGGAGACTATCATGCTGAGTGACATTAGTCAGCAGGAAAAGGACAGATATAGAATGACTGCATTCATTAATAGGATATAAATAAATACCAGTGTTTTACTAAGTGTGGGAAATGGTAATGGCAGATTAAAACTCACCATTGAATATACACAAAGAGACTTAAGTGATAAACTCTAAATATCTGCAGGGCTAGCCACAATGTGTAAAAGAAGAGGGAGAGAGATGCAGAGACAGAGAGAGAAAGAGAGAAAATGGGGCTACCTGCTATTGAGGCAGCATGGGGGTGGGTGGGAGGGGTGGGGTACATTGGTGGTGGAAATGGGGCACTGGTGGTGGGAGGGGTGCTGGAATACTGTATTACCAAGAACCAATTATGAACACCTTTGTAATTGTATGTCTCAGGGTGGTATAATAAAAAATTTTTAAAAAATCAAAGTTCCAATGTAGACTGAATATTAGACTCATTGGAACTGTGTGGTCACAATGAAATGCAAATTACATTTAATCCTTCTCACATCACATTGCCATACTTTGCCTTCTTTCCAATATCCTCTTCCCAGACTGCTTCCTGAATGCTGATGATCATGTATATAGTGACTATGGGGAAGAAGAGCTAGATTAAAGGACCATCTTTTGGGACACAAGTGTCATCCAAAAGACAGTGTTGATTAATACTGATATTTGGACATTCCCAAATGAGTATAACAAACACATCGTTGCTCAGTCACAGTGCTGACCAAAAACACTAGCAATTTTTACAACCACACTCACTGATAACAGGCTACATCAGACATGTTATAATTATTCTTCATTCTCGAGGTGTTGCAGGTGGGACTGTGGTGCCCGACTGCATCAACAGGTGGCAGACAGGAGACAGGCTTGTTTAGACCCAGAGCTCTGCCCCGTGGCCCTGGATGATTGATGGTGTGACATAAAAAGACTGGGCCCCCTTGGTGAACCCAGAGCCACAGCAGAGCATGGCAAGCTGCCTGTGGTGTGTTCGATATGCCAAAAATAGTAACAATAATGGATATCATTCCCAATGAATGGCGACGTTACTGGTGCCCACTCCAGCAGATCGATGGAACAACAGGAAGATAAATGACAAGTGGCAAGGGAATAAGTCAGCAGCTAGTGAACACCAGACATTTTAGACAAAGTGACTGAATACACAATATAGAAAACAATCAATACCTACTTAAATAAATATTTATTTAGACATGTAAAGATAATGTCAGAAGGGAGATCTGAAGACTTTAAAAATAGGTGCCTACCTATTTTTAAAGGTAGGGAAAGCAAGTTGGGAGTAGCGAGTGGTGGATTGGAACAGGTCCTCTGTGAGACGCCCTCGACCGCCTGCGGTGAAGAATGACCACAACAGGATTCTTCCTAGAACACGCTTTACTGGAGCTCTTTTAGTTTGATACTTATGATGGCGAAAAGGACCCAGACCCTTTGTGCAAGCTGCTTTTATAGAGTGCTATTTGGCTGGCGCAAATGGTGTGAGTCGACGTGTCCACTTCCCATTGGCCAGTGCAGGTCGTGCGAGCTGATGAAACATACCCTGATTGGACAAAGCCCAATCACACCACTCCAGGGACTCTGCGCATGTGCGGGACACAGGACCCCTGCGCATGCGGGCAAAGACAACGTGGCAGTGGGTGGAGTAATGTTGCCCAACAGTCCTCTTTCTCTTATTATTAAAGGCAAAGGGTTTGCAACAATTGCAAAGGATAGCAACACTAATATGAGTCTGGGCTCTTTCAAAGCATATTTGTCCCATCTAATCCCATATTTGTATCTACAACTATCTGAAACCTTTTCTTCTCCTGGAAAGTGATGATTCTCTTTGTTGCTATGTGTAGACTATATGAGTGTTAAATGAATTTATCACATCAAAATGCCCAGACTCTCACACCAAAATGGGCCACCTCTGAAGAACATCCTGGCTCTAGAACCTTCCATGAGGACTGCTGAGACCCTGTTTCTTTCTTTTTTTTTCTTTTAATTTGTTTCTATCATCAGAGGGTGGTAAGCATTAAGACCATGCTAATTTTCAGATGCGAATTTTATTTCTGTGTTCCTTAATCTGTAACAATTCATGCACTGTTTTATATGGTATTCAGCTATATGACTTTCCAAATATAGTAGGAATGCATCTAAGCGGATTTGTTTTGTTGTAATCTAAAGTGCCAAAATATGAGTCACAAATAATCCCCACCATTCTGACAGCATTGTTATTTCATCTTAAAGCCAGTTACTTTTACAAATCAATGATACTTCATAAGACATCCTTCTCAAGTGAAGTATTTTAAACTAAGATTTATTCATGAATTCCTGTGCATGTCTGTTACTAAAGACAAACACATATGACTTTTCAAAAGAAATTATTACCTGGATGTTATTCACAGGCATATATTTGTAGGAAGATATTGTAAGCAGTGACTTATTAGTAAAATGCTATAGCCCATAATAGTGAAAGAAATATCAGTTTTAATAATAACATTTAAGCATTCATGTATTTTAAAATCAAACCATTATTTACTATTTGCAGCTTCTTTGTTATAAATTAGAAGAAATGTTTGCTTGGTATGAGTCTCAAAATCATGAGGCTTATAAGGAACATGATAAATATTGAAATTAGATAGATGTCCACTCAACATCCAAGAAAAAAATTGAAATTTAAATAATCTTAGACTGAGTACAAAGCTAGGGTAATCCCTGCACACCAGTGAATATTACACCCAACCAAAAAGTAAATAAGTAACCTTAAGTATCCTTCTACTTTCCTTGCTGGTCAATATGAAATATTAGAATCCTTTAAAAGGTGAATAAAGAAATCATGCCTTTATCCACCACTACACATACAGTGTTCAGTAAAAGTTAACTGCTTATACTGCCATTTTGAATGTAGAAAAAATGTATAGTATGTTGCAACTGATATATAGAATATAATATATATTGTTATCACTTATGCTTTTGGTTTTAATTTTCATAACAGCAGAAATTTTCCTTTTGTTCTCAGAGTGGTTTATGTAACGCTGAGAATAAAACTTATTGGGTAATGTGATGGTCAGATAGAGTCAATCAGCTTTTCATTCCCTCCTTAAAGTTTTAGTTTCTGGGATATACTTAAGTGACTGTTTACACCTAAAATACCATCTTTCCCCCTAAATGTTCCTGAGAACTTTGACAGGCTTGTACCATTTTGTTAAGTTAGAAATCAATCCTTCCAGTCCATTAACTTTTATAGTCTTCCTTATAATTTGGCTCACATACTTCAGGGCATTTAAAGCAATTTTTATTCAGCTAATTATTGATCATTCTTCTTAGCATTTGTATTTATGCTCAAATAATATGTTTTATTGGTTGAGAAAGGATAGACAGATAATGACTAAGACTTAAGATACCTCTCTATTGTAAAGATTATCTTCTATAATGTAAAAAAATTGCAATATGATTAATTTTTAATATTGGGTCTGTTATGAAAGGAGCAGTTAGCAATCAAATATAAAATGGAATCTGGCATACCTAGAGAAATTATTATGATTATATTAACTGTCACCAAAATTATTGGCTAATAATCCTTCCTAACAATCACTGAGAAGTAATGCAGTTGAAAACCAGTATGTTAATTTATGTCAACATTCAGCATTATATAACTTACCTATGTATAATATTGTCTAGTACCACATATTCCAGAGTTAGTTGTAGAAAATCAGGCCATGCTATTTGGAATGAAGAAGTAAACTATGCTTGTGAAGATTAAAGCTAGGCTAAGGTGGGAAGGGTCTAAGTTTTTGAAGTTTACTCTCAACATTGTAATTTATCTGTGCCCTTTTGGCAAGAGTCTTTTCTATTTGCTTTGCTTCTAAAGAATGATACACATTTGCATTGTTCCAGGGTAAGTGTATTCATATCAGGTTCAGCTTAATTCAAATATAGCAGCATCAAAATATACTTTCAAGGCATTCTTCCCAAATATGTTCCTTTATTAATCTCACTCCTCTGTTTCCAATCATACAATTTGATCGCAATACCCTTATGTTATTAACTCCAAAACCTCAGCCTTCATTTATATACTACTGTTTCAACAGATTTTCAGATTAAATCTTTTTATTATGGTCTTAGCATGAAAACCCATCTGACATCTCTGATGGATGTCCCTGAAAATATTGGGACTCAACAGATTGTGCAAGGAACTGATTATTCTCTGGTATATCCTGTTCCACTTTCTGTTTTCTTCATCTGAGGAGAGATGGCTTTCATGACCCACTTTATAAGTTTCCCGCATGCTATTTTTCACTTCTATCTTGCTGTGCTCCTGTCAAACTACTTTATAGAGTAAGCCTAAAAGACAACTCACTCCTTTTGTGGTGATAGCCTAGAGGCTTCTGACTTTCTTTGTCTGGACCAACTTCATGTCTATGAGTATCTAAACATACACATGCACACCCAGACACATACATATACACAATTGTTTCTTATGTAGATGTGGTCTCATACTTTATAGAACACTTTCACCATCTTTATAACACCTCCATACTCCCTGCATTAAAGTTTACATTAGGACTTCATTGCTTTTTGACTTTTGTTTTTTTTCTATTATCTTTTCATGATGTGGAAACTTAATTCTTACTCATCAATAACTCTAAAACCAAATGATGTATAGAAATTTATAGCATGTGTAAAGTAGATGTCAATAAGGAAGTTAATAAAAAATTTAAATATATGATTCATTTGAGACAAGATTTAGTACTGTGGGTACATCATTGCGATCAAACTTGATCTTTTACTTCCTGTGTTATGGTAGGTGCATTTATTTAATGAAACATATACATATATATGTATAGTAGGTACATTTATTCAGCGAGGCCTATACATATATATAATATATAAATATATAATATTTATTTTTATATAATAAATATAAATCATACGCATTTATTATGCATATATAATATTATGTACATATATGTACACATATAATATGTGTGAATGAACATACACATATACAATATGCATACACATATATGTACATATATACATATATTATATGTAAATATATAATCAATATAGAAATACATAAGAAATACATATCTAAATATATAAAAACACTAAACACACCAACACATAAAATTCTGTGAAACTTAAACTAAAACGCGTCATCCTTGAAGCTGCTTATTTGGCTTGATATAAAATATTTTCAGCTTCCTAAAAGTACATCTGTGTACATTTTAAACAATGCTTAATGATGCAGATACTTAGATGTGAGTTTAAGCCATCTTAGATTACTTAAAACTCTTATATAAATATTATGAACTCATACTAAATTTAAAAAAAGATAAAAATTTCCACTCATTTGGTTCAACATATAACAGTCATCCCATACACTAACACAATTCAAGTCTTGAAAATCATTTTTTGTCTTCTCAACATGAAAATTCATGTATTATTTTTGAGACTTTTGTTGTGGATCCTAGGCTAGGACACAGTTTATGTTAACCAGAGGTCAAAAATGATAGCCAAATTTTAATACTGTGTTGATAACGCTATGTTGATCAATTCCTTAAAGGGTTTTGTGTGTGTGTGTGTGTGTGTGTGTGTGTGTGTGTGTGTATGGAAAGATGGAAAGGAGGGGGTATGTGATTACATACATAATTTTAAACATAATATATTCTGGCACAAGTATAGAATTCTAGTTGGAAGGAGCAAAGGCGATGGAGATATTAATTTAATTTGACTCTCAGCATGATGAGAAAAAAATAATTTGGTCAATGATTAACATTATGCACCCCATGAGATTTCTGCTTCTCAAATCTTGGATAAACTTTCTTATTTATATTTGCAAAATGCATTGGGGACTTCATATATTTACAAAATTTACAATGCAGGAAACTAAATTCCCTGTGATATTTATATTTTGCTTATACCTATAAACAAGCCAATGAACAGAAATAATGCAAACAAAAATGAATCTCTCAACTTCGTAGTTGCAATGGAGCTACCCTGGAATGTGCTGTTTTTCTATTCCTTATCCCATCTCCTTAATTTATTTCTCCTTTATCATTGCAGCCTATCACTACAAAAAAGTTAGATATAAGAAACAAAAATTGGCAAAAAAAAATACAAGTCAAGATATCCCAGTCAGTTTGAACAATGACACTTCCAAAGCCTTATAGAAAGTGTTTCCTTGTTGTTTTGTGGGAGAATTATTTAGCCAGCAAGTGATACTGGTACAAATCGGTGGCATTTTTTGCACTTTAATTTAAAACTCTAAAACTGTAGAAACGTTTTTAGTCTTGCCTCCTAGATTTTTGTCATTTTTCATTTGTTTTTTTTTGGTTCTTCCAACTATTGTTCAGGGGTTCTTCGGGATATTCTCTAACATAATGTGTGTATCACATTATAGTTGCATTCTAAGGTCCAAGTATGCAAAGCTGCACAGGTCCTATTGTGTGGGGGCTCACTGGGCCCAGGCCACAATGAAATGCTCATGGGAGATGAGTACTTTGGTGAACGTGCAAAGCGTGCTCTCCTGATAGTGCTCCATCTCAGAACCCATCGGGAATATTTTAGGAACAGACCATAATTAGATCATATGACTACATATGAAGTGTCCCCTAACCAGAGCTAAGACTTTCAATCTTCCTCACTAACCCTAAAAAGTCTCTTAATAGATGAGATCTATGGAAAATAGAGAAGATCTAGATTTAACTAAGGATTTAAACGATTGTAGTGTAAATTAGAGATTTTATTGAATGTGAACAAAGTTTGGATAAAGAAGATTTTCTAGCAAAATATTACATAACAGTTAATCACTTGATCACTTGACATCCCGATATTCGTTGATTTGCTCAAGCGGGAGCCAGTAATATTTCCATTTGACCCTATCCCAATGGCATCTGGTTGCTTCAGGAATATGAAGAGCCTCAAACCATTCGTTCAGGGTCTTGACGAAGAAGTCTGACCATCTTGTAGATGGGCGGCCACATGATCTTTTGACATCCCGTGGGATCTAGTCGGTAACGGCTCTAATCCAGCGGTCATCTGCAAATCTCATTACATGTCCAGCCCATCTGACTTTTGATGCCTTGGCAAATGAGACAGCGTCCCCGACTCTGGAACAGTGACAAGGTTAGAGCTCCAGATTCCTTCTTTCACTTGAGTGAGGCGTGATATTCCAAGCATAGCTCTTTCGATTCCTCTTGGGAGACCCGAATAGCATTCTCATCCTGCTTTCATAGGGCCCAGGACTCTGAGGCATATGTTAATGCAGGGAGGACGGTAGAGTTGAAGAGATGTGCCTGGAGTTGGAGGTTCTTTGTCTTTTTAGCTATTTCTTCGATGCTTTTGAAGGCATTCCATGATGCTGTCTCCCTCCTGCGCAGCTCAGGTTTTAGGTCGTTCATCATGTTGACTTCTCAACCTAGGCATATGTAACTGCTGCATTCAGATATGTTTGTTCCATTGAGAATGAATGGGGCCTCTGGAACTGGTTCATTTTTCATGAATACAGTTTTGCTGAGATTCGGCTGTAGACCTATCTTTCCACATTCTCTGTCGAAGTCAGCCAGCATTTGTGCTGCTTGGCTAATGTTTGGTGTTTTTAGAACGATGTCATCAGTGAAGCGGAGGTGATTTAGTTGCCGACAGTCTATCTTCAGTCCCATTCCGTCCCATTCTAATTGTCGCATGATGTTCTCAAGGGTGGAGCTGATTAGTTTTGGTGAAATGGTATCACCCTGCCAAACTCCTCTTTTGACATTGATGATCAATTCTTTATAGAATGGTGAGATCTGGTGGTGAATCCATAATACAGCTCACGAAGGATCTTGATGTATTGGGTTTGAACGCTCTGTTTGGCTAGGGCTTCAATGACCCCTTCAGTCTCCACAGAATAAAGGCTTTCTTTAAATCAATGAACGTGAGACAGAGCGGCATCCTGAACTCCCTACACATTTCAATGAGCTTGGTTACCGTGTGGATACGGTCGATTCTGCTGAATCCTTTCCGGAAGCCTGCTTGCTCGATGGTTGTCCTTCATCTAATGTTCTGCTATTCCTGTTCAGGATGACTCGTGTAAACAGCTTGTAGATGACAGACAACAGGCAGATGGGGCGATAGTTGCCGATGTCGTGAATGTCTCCCTTCTTGAACAGTAGAACTGTCCTGCTGGTTTTCCATTGGGAGGGCACCTTGCATTCGGAAAGCTAGCGTGTGAAGAGCCGAGCTAGTGTATTGATGAGTACCGATGGCAGATTCTTCAGGTGTTCAGGTCTGACTTTGTCTGGGCCTGGTGCTGTTCCCTTCTTTACTGATGAAATGGCATGTTGGATTTCAGAAGGAAGAACATTGGGAACGACATATCCATCCTGCGGAATTTGGTATTTGGGCAGCTGTACGTGGCTATCAAAGAGATCTGAGTAGAAGTCATTGTTAATCTTCTCCATTGCCTTTCTGGTTATGTGGTAGATCAATCAGGACATTGGAGGGCAGTCATCTTGGTCTTATAGTTGGTGAAGGACAGGGGGTGTCGCGAATGCTTTTCCCGGGTTCTGCTGCATCTTCCAGTATTTCTGCTCTTCTCTCTTTGAGGTCTTCCTTTATTGCTTCTCTGCACTGCTTTGCAAGCTTGGATGTTAGCATTTGTTCGCCTGAGGATCACCCTTGCCACGTTGCAAAATGAGCTCGAGACTTTTTGAAGATAGGCTTCCTTTTGTGGTTTTTTTCTCTCTCGGCATTCTTCACACAATCATGGAGGTGCTGAACCAGTCGGTTGTATTCTTCATCGATGTCATCAATGATGGCAGCGTGGCATGGCTGCTGCGATCAGCAACAGTGAGGTTGGGGAGCCCCTCTTCTTGCAGCCGCCATTCCTGGGGGACTCCTGCGGGGCCTCAGACCCTGCCCGTGGACACGATTACAGACACCTGGCTGTCATCTTTCTTTACCATCTTTACCGCGGCCATGTTCGCTGTTCTCATCAAGGACCGCCAGTGGGACGACCTGGGCATGTGTCCTCCGGCTACATGGAGCTGCTGAAGGGCATGACCTGCTTGTCAGGGCAGAGAGCGATATCACACTCAGCAATACTCAGGGGTTACTCCTGACTCTGCGCTCAGGAATTACTCCTGGCAGTGATTAGCCCAGCAAGCTACTAAAGTATACCGTCTGCATATCAGAGCCTGGCAAGCTGTCAGATGAGTATTCAATATGCCAAAACCCTTAATAAAAAAAAATGTTCATCTTCCTGACCCTGAAAGAGCCCTTAATACTGCACCACTAGGAAGGACAAACAAGGAGGGCCTGATAAAATTTCAGGGCCATGCTAAGCTGCCAAAACGAAGAAGGACTAAAAAGACAGTCTGTGCTTTCAATGCACATTCACTGGCAAACATAAGCATATATCGAGGACCTGATGGTGCAAGTGCAAAAGATCAAGTATGACATTATTGGTCTGACTGAGAAGAGGAGGTGTCAATTGCATCATGATGTTTTTGATACCAGAGAAGAACTGTTCCTCGGAACATGTGTTGAAAGAGGCATCGGTGGCTTCGGTGTCCTTGTCAACATGGACATGGCCGTGAACATTGATTCATTTGAATGCCTAACAAACTGAGTAGGACGATTACACTTGAAGAGATGTGGCCCACTGCCAGCAGTTTCTATCTTCATTGTCTACGCACCAACATCCACATACAAGGAAGAAGAAACTGAGAAAAATCTACATGGAACTGGAGATGCTCTATAAAAAAGCTCACACCTTCTACAAGATCATATTAGGTGATTTTAATGCCCAGATAGGACCGAGAAGATCAGCTGAAGAACTCCACATCGGGACCCATTGCCTAGAATGGAACGAACAGGGTGAGAGACCATCTGAGTTCATCATGTCCACCAAGACCATTCATGGGAACTCACAGTTCCAGAAGGCTAAATAGAAATGTTGGACATGGGAATCCCCTGGTGGACAGTTCCACAATGAAATTGACCACATCATCTTCAATCGACAGTTTTGCCTGACCAATGTTGCTGTCATTCCAAAATTCCAAACAGAATTGGACCACCATCTCTTTCATGCAAAAATTCTCCTCTACGCTAACGGGAGAAAGGCTGCAAAGTTTAAGAAGAGAACTCCCCAGAACGACCATCAGCTGGGAACTCTTTGGTACCACTGTGGCAACTTGGGAAGATACAATCATTTATCATAACAGTTAATGGTCTTTTAATAGTAGCATTGCATTTTACATGGGCTAGTGGGGTGATATTGCTCTTTCATTTTTATAGAAACTCTCACACATGGGGCAGAGCTGTTCCTTGCTCTCCCTGTGCACAGCCGTTCATGAGGCAGTCGGGAGGCATGGTGGGTTCTAGCCCTGGCCCACCACCTCGGCAGAGCCTCACAACAAGCCAAACCACCCCCTCCTCACTCCACGGGCGCCGCCATTTTCCACTTTTGGACTTCCCTCTCATCAGAATTCCACCCAGCAGACCAGCCCATCATAGCCCGGCTCGCACGGCCACAAGCGGCAGTGTGGTTCATCAATAAATGCTTTATTTGGAGGTGTTTAAAAGAGTTTGCCTCCTGCTCAGCAAGCCTGGCAAGCTTCTCGTGTTGTATATGATATTCCACATTCCAGTACCAATTATATTAGGTCATTCCCATGACCTAATATAATGGTTTGAGGCTCTTTATGTTTCTGTAGCAAGCCGATGCCCCTGGCTCTACTGGTATGAGACAGGACATATGGAGATATTACTGGTGCCCGCTCTAGCAAATAGATGATCAACGGGAAGATTGTGATTGTGATATTTATAGAAAATGTTCACTTGATCACTTGATCACTTGAATCCCAGTTATTCATCGATTTGCTCGAGCAGGTGCCAGTAACATTTCCATTGGACCCTCTCACGTGCCAATGTAGCCAATGGCATCTGGTTGATTCAGGAATATGAAGAGTCTCAAACCATTCCTTCAGGGTCTTGACAAGGAAGTCTGACCATCTTGTAGGTGGGCGGCCATGTGATCTTTTGACAGCCCGTGGGATCCAGTCAACGGCTCTAGTCCAGCGGTTGTCTCCAAATCGCATTACATGTCCAGCCCATCTGATTTCCGATGCCTTGGCAAACGAGACAGCGTCCCTGATTCTGGAATAGCGACTGAGGTCAGAACTCCGGATTCCTTCTATCACTTGAGTGAGGCGTGATATCCCAAGCATAGCTCTTTCGATTCCTCTCTGGGAGACCCGAATAGCATTCTCATCCTGCTTTGTAGCACCCAGGTCTCTGAGGCGTATGTTAATGCAGGGAGAACGGTGGATTCAAAGAGATGTGCCTGGAGCAGGAGGTTCTTTGTCCTTTTAGCTATTTCTTCGATGCCTTTGATTTAAAGAAAGACTTTGATTCTGTGGAGACTGAAGCAGTCATCGAAGCCCTAGCCAAACACGGTGTTCATACCCAATACATCAAGATCCTTCGTGAGCTCTATTACGGATTCACCACCAGGATCTCACCATTCTACAAAGAAGTGATCATTGAGGTCAAAAGAGGGGTTCGACAAGGTGATACCATTTCTCCAAAACTCTTCAGCGCCACCCTCGAGAACATCACGAGACAATTAGAATGGGAAGGAATGGGAGTGAAGATAGATGACGGCAACTACACCACCTCCGCTTTGCTGATGACAGCGGTCTAATAACACCAAACATTAGCCAAGCGGCACAAATGCTGGCTGACTTCGACCTGAGAATGTGGAAAGATAGATCTACAGCTGAATCTAAAGAAAACTATGTTTATGAAAAATGAACTGGTTCCTGAGGCCCCATTGACTGTGAATGGAACAAACATCTTTGAATGCAGCAGTTACGTGTACCTAGGTCGAGAAGTCAACATGATGAATGACCTAAAACCTGAGCTGCGCGGGAGGAAGAGAGTGGCATGGAATGCCTTCGTAGAAAATGTTATCTCTGATATACTATGAATAACGGCTTCTATACTACCACTATAATCTCCTAGATTCTTGAAAAATAATGCCTAGACTACACAAAAAGGGTTAAGGCATTGGCCTTGCATATATCTCATTGTTATCTCCAATGCAATCAGGAGTGGTACCTGAGATCAGAGCCATTTGAAAACCCCAAGCCACAATTGGTCGGTCCATCCCCCTCCCCCAAATGCAGAAACTGATTCCAGGGGTAAAGTTTACAATCACTGCTTATCTTATAAAATCTCCAAGTTTTTCTATATGTAATCAATATGAGAAAAATGTGGCTTTCAGGAATAAAGACCAAAAATGAAAGTAATGAATGAACCAGAATGTGTGATAATTCTAGATCTTTTTGTTTCTTCTTTAATATTCTATTTTGTTCAACTATATACTGGTTTAGGCCTAATCTAGATAGTTGATTTCTTTTTCCTCTCTATCATAAAAACTGTTTGATATTTTTCCTGTAGTTTTAAACAGGCCAAATAACTTCAGATCAAGCACTTGAAGTAAGAAAAGAACATTTTGTGTATGTTGTAATACATCATTATAGAATTGGAATAACAAATCATTCCTTGGCTTTTCCCGGTATACTTTCTTGCTGATAAATCCAAATTTGTGGAATTATTTTTATCTTGTATATGACAAGATTGCTTTCAATGATAGTATTTTTGTTGAAATAATTACTGGTAGATTTTAGGTAGCCTTATGTGAACTTGAAGTTCAGATTCAGTTTTTAGAACTCATGAATGTGAGTATCTGTGATATCTGTGAGTATCCATATATCTGTATAGAAGTAAAACTGTGTAGGATAATAAATAACACTGAAAAATCAATGTTAATTTGTTTTATATTTGCTTCTTTAAAAATTCATATTCTTTAGCTAGAAAGAATATGAGCAAAGTGAAGAGGCCTGAGTATAATTTCTAGACCATTTGATCCCCTGAGCCTCTCTAAGCACATTCAGCACTAAGCATTGAAGGGTGTGATCTTAGAAACCTCAAAACCAGAAAACAAAAATGGTTTTTCTAGTCTCATTATTGATATAAAGGATAAGAGTTTTTTTGAAGATTTTTAAAAATTCATATTCATTTGATAGCCTTTTGATATAAATACATATATATGCTATTCATGCACAGGAAACTTTCCATAGTAAATGGCATTATTGGCTGTTTGTGTAACTGAAGGTACACTGCCATTTAAGAAGACCAAACAATCAAATAAAATGGCAGGTCAAAAAGGAGTTTGATTAATTACCTTGATTAATTGCATGCTGGCAAATTTGAGATGGCAACTTCACATACTAGATATGCATGCTTTACGTTATCCCATGAAAGCTTTATACAAGGAAGTCTTTTTTATGGTGTGTATAGTAATTACCAAGGTGTCAAATAAATTTCAAGTGTACTGGTCTTCTGAGACACAAAAATGTTTGCTTTCTCCCTTATAATGGAATTTTGGTGGAAGAACAATATAACAGAAATATTCTTTACATGCTCACAATTCCTACCAGTAAGAGTCTATTTCCTTTTAAATTTTAATTCATCTCTTAATTTCATATAGACTGGTTTCATAATGTTGAATTTTAGATATTCTCTAGTAAGTGACTTGTTAATGAAAGAGTGTCACTGATGACAAATGGCATTAATGGCATTTTTTATCATATACTGGCATCTTTTATCAATTGGAAGGAACTGAGGGCCATAGCCAGAAGTTCTCAGGGCTTGCTCTTGACTCTGTGCTCAGGAATCACTCCTGATGGGCTCAGGGCACCATAGAGTATTCCAGGATTTAACCCAGGTCAGCTGTATGCAAAAGAGTTTCTTACCTGATGTACTATCTCTCTGGCAACTCCAAGAGAGAAAATACAATTTTAAACATGACTTTCTTGCAAATCAATTTTTTAACATGACTTTCTCTCTTAGTTCCTGGCTGAATTTTGCTTTGGATAATATATGCTGATGAGCTAGAATTTTCTCTCATTTTTTCCAAATTCATGATTTACCCGATTTCAAGTTCCTGGTGAATTATAATGTTTATAACAAATGAATTATCTGTAATACATTCTGTAGTACATTCAAGAAACATATTTCATTGCATTTTCAAGTTTCTTTCTACAGTTATTTTTCTCTTTAAGCAAAAGTCACATTTTATTTTAAAAGATTAATATAGCAATTGGATTCAGAAATATATTCTGTCTGCCGTTTTAAGATTTGATTTTTACAGAAAAGTTTCACAGTTTTTCAGGATATACGTTGAGATAATATCAGGCAATTCCTTTGGAGGCCAGCAGGACAGAATTTTCTCATCTTTCTCCTGTTCTATACCAGAATCTTAGTATTGGTCTTTGTTTTGTTCATTACCACAGCAGTTTTCCAGTTAAACTTATGAAAAGCACTTATTTCGGTTGTTGCAGAAAAACTAATAGAACACTAATGATCAAATTCTAGTGGCTTCTAAGTATCCTTTTAGGGTTGAGGTAGCATTTTTAATGCATAACTGAGTAATGAGTTCTTCAAGGAGATCTTTGGAAGTTCTATCACTTGTCACTTGTGTTCCTGTTGTTCATCGATTTGCTCGAGTGGGTTCCAGTAACATCTCCATTCATTGGGAATGAAGTCCATTATTGTTACTGTTTTTGGCATATAGAACACACCACAGGTAGCTTGCCAGGCTCTACTGTGGCTTTGGATTTACCCAAGGGATCCCAGTCTTTTTCTAAGTCAGACCATCAACCATCCAGAGCCCACGGGGCAAAGCCCTGGGTCTAGACAAGCCTGTCTCCCTGTCTGCCACCTGCCAACACAGCTGGGCACTGCAGCCACACCTGCAACACCTCGAGGGTCAGGACACCTTGCAGTACCTCTATGGCCAGAGCAATAGCACAGTGGGGTTGGAAGTTCTAAAGTAAAATGAATTTCCGTGAGAAGAGAATACAGCCAAGTAGTGCTCAAGGGTGCCTAGAGGCCTTCTCCTGTCCTTGGTCCTGGCTGGAGTTCATCCCCATGGTCTGAGGATGCAGAACCAGAAAGATTGTGCTTGAGAGCCTCAAGTGCCATACCCTGCAGTCCCCAGCATTCTCAAAGTCTGCATTTACCTTGTCATGGCACACACGAATGAGCATAGCTGCTTGCTAGGATTATACCTTAAGGCCTATCTCTCTGGTTCCTAAAATGAAATTAAAACCAAAGGGTTGGGGTGTTTGGTCAACGACCAGCTATTCATGTCTTAATGGCTGGCTGGCTGGCTCGCTGTGTTCAAAGGTCACTTCTAGTGGAGGCCACGGAAGCATGTATATACGTTCCTTGAGCTCAAATACCGTCTGACGACATGTAAGGCTAAAGCCTTATTGACTACACTATCTTTGAAGTCTACAGATGCTTTTTAGATTTATTTTAGGCCACACTCAGCAGTGCACACAGAATACTGCTGGCTCTGTGCTTGGGGAGTTACCCCTGATGGAACTTGAAAGACCATATGTGACTATTTATGTCAGCAAATGAGTCTAGTCTGGCGGCATGCAAAGTAAGTGCTCTACCTGTACTAATTCTCCTGCAAAAAGCTGGTGTTGACATCAGGTACACTGAATTATCTTTTTGTTCATGTTCTTCCTGTCACACTGCTTTAATCTTGGTTTTGGTTTGTCTTTAATAGTCACTTGATCACTTGATCACTTGATCACTTGAATCCCGTTATTCATCGATTTGCTCGAGCGGGCACCAGTAACATTTCCATTCGACTCTATCACGTGCCAATGTAGCCCAGTGGCATCTGGTTGATTCAGGAATATGAAGAGCCTCAAACCATTCCTTCAGGGTCTTGACAAGGAAGTCTGACCATCTTGTAGGTGGGCGGCCACGTGATCTTTTGATATCCCGTGGGATCCAGTCGGTAATGGCTCTAGTCCAGCGGTTGTCTCCAAATCGCATTACATGTCCAGCCCATCTGATTTTCGATGCCTTGGCAAACGAGACAGCATCCCTGATTCTGGAATAGCGATGGAGGTCAGAACTCCAGATTCCTTCTCTCACTTGAGTGAGGCGTGATATTCCAAGCATAGCTCTTTCAATTCCTCTCTGGGAGACCCGAATAGCATTCTCATCCTGCTTTTGTAGGGCCCAGGTCTCTGAGGCGTATGTTAATGCAGGGAGAACTGTGGAGTCAAAGAGATGTGCCTGGAGCCAGAGGTTCTTTGTCCTTTTAGCTATTTCTTCAATGCCTTTGAAGGCATTCCATGCCGCTCTCTTCCTCCTGCGTCACAGAGGTACTTTTATCAAACACTATGGATGCTCCCGAACTCAACCAATTCCAATGGAAACATGAGATATGGGCTTGGAATCAGTATTTTCTAAAAAAGAATTGCCCAATTGCTTTAAATCTACAGTGGTGATGGAGATGAACCTTATAAAGTTTTTTACATACCATTCCCCCTTCAATATAAAACTGGCACCTGATGTAAATGGTGATTCTTTCTGTAACATTTACAACTTAATAGGTTGACCATCCACAGATAAATGTATAATTTGTATCGATGATTATTGATGGCTATCTTTGCATTGCATGTATTGATTGATGTCAAGTTTTATTAAGACATAAAAAATAATGAAATCCTGACTTTTGCATTAATTTGGATGAAACATGAGGTAATCATGGTAAGTGCTGTAAGTCAGCAGTAAAAGAAAAATCTTAATGAACTCACTTATATATTCATGGAGTATAAAGATTGGACTCATAGAACAGAATTGAATGGTAGTTGCCAGGGGCAGAGGGATATAGGAAATGTGAAAATGTTAGTCTGAAATGGCTAATTTCCAGAAATAATTGAGAAAAATCTGGGGAACTAGTGTACAGAATAATAACGATAGCTAACAGCACCCATTAAAATATTTCAGAAATTCAGAGATCTAGGTGGCTTTATTAATGCTCCACTAATTTTTCACTTCTTCCCTACTAAATAGAAAGCCCCTGCTAGATAGAACTTCAAACAAAATGGGAGATCATTGCAGTCAGAAAAGAGGATCGGATGAGGTTGGCTATCTGCCAAAAGAAAAGAGAGACAATTTCAGGCAAGCAAAGCTATCTTTCCTAAAGGGGAGATCGAGGGTCTCATGATACAGAATTCTTGACTTGTGACTAGAAAAATTCCAGATTGATTGGTTTAAGATTATACCTTTGGGAGCCATTAAACCTGGAATTAGGTTTGGTTTTAATTATGGATGGGCCTGTATGGATTCCATTTTGAAGCCCACTTTTCTTTCCCTAGTTTTAGCACTTGAAAAAAGAGCTAAGTGAGCACATTTTTTAATGCCGCCACAATCAATCAATAAGAACTGGGCAGGGTGATGGAGTTGTTAACTGACTTTAATATGATAATTTTTTCATGAAAAAAAATTTTACATTTCTGTCTCTTTTCCTTTTTTGGCCACACCAAACAGCCTGGCTTCTTCAGGACTCTGCAGTCGGGAACTGCCACGCTTAGAGGGTCAGATGTGATGACAGGGATGGAATCTAGGTCAACAGTTTGCTAGGTAGGTGCCTTCCTTGCTGTACTATTGCAGTTTTTCATATATCCTATATATTTAAAATATTAGTATGTATAATTTTAAATTTAAATAATGTATATTAATGGAATCTAGTAAATCAAGAAAAAGTTAATTGATTGACAAATGTATTAAAATATTAAATAGAGCCAATGTTTAAGGAATAAAGAATATGATGAGAACTTTTGTGTGTATTCCACAGATAGTCAAGAGTTTCACATGATTCTTTGTGAATTGATCTGTTTAGTTTGCTCTAAGATACAAACATTTCAGCAGATGACTCTTTTAGGAAACCTTTAAACATGTCACAGATGCTACAAAATGTCATTTTAAATTTAAGATCTTATTGATTTCAGGCTAGAGGACACAGCATCTCTTAGTCTTTGCTTTGAGAATGCAGGAACAGATTTTTAAAAAAATCCTTAATAATGTCTTTCTCCATCACCAGAAGATATTGCAGACTTACAGAATTTTCTAATATAGATCTGTTGCTTCAGAATAAAGAAAGAACAGAGATGAACATGAAGAAACTGTCACCGAAATATGGGATCATATTAAGAAACAGCTTCTCACAACGCTGAGTATACTTGTTTTTTGTACAGAAATTTCATCACCTTATTTCATATATACATATATAGATATATACACACACCTATATAAACCTATATGTCAATATGTATCTACATGTATATATGTACATATACATATTTGTATGTTTGCATAGAAATTTTTTATTATTTCTTTCAGTGAAGGTGATCAAACCTAGCAACTCACACATGTAAAGCAAGTCCTCTGCGTCAGAGCTTCCTTCTGGCTTCATTAGTCATTTTTCATTCCCAGAATGTTACCTCTGGAACTTTAGGTGTTACCTCTGGGACATTAGGTACCATAAGAATCTTGTGTCAGCTTTTCATTCTTTCTGGTCTTTCTGGCTAAAATCTATTTTAATAAAGCATTTCCACAGATTTCCTAAATATCAAAAAAGTGCAAATTAAGTCTCATAAAGAATGACCAAAATATATGTTAAGAGGTAATTTAAAACTTTAAAGATTTTTTTAAATTAAAATTTATTTTCATTTTGCATATTGAAATCTTTCACTAAGATACTTTTTTGGTTCCTTCTGTAGCATTGACACAGACAGGGAAGCTACCTAGAACCAAAGCGTGCTGGGATGTCATATCTAAAAGCCCAAAGTATGTTGGGATGTCAAATCTTAAAGCCCAAAGCATGCTGGGATGTCAGATCTAAAAGCCAAAGAATGCTGACAAAATATGCTTTTAAAGATTAGAGAATACTGAACTTATGAGGAAGTCACAGGGGTTAAGGCATTTGCCTTGCATGCGGTGGACCCATTTCAAAATCCCACATATCTTGTGGCACTCTGATTACCCTCCAGAGTTTCCCTGAGCACAAAGTCAGCAGTGGCCCTGAACACCAATAGTTGTCGCCTCCAAATGAAAACATTTGTGCATCCAGGTTGGGAAAGAGGAGGTCTACTTGCTCCTGGAACTTTTATCCTGAGGGAAATCAGAGCTGGTGTTTATTTCCTGAGAATTTTGCATCTGGAAGACAAAAGGAGGTTGGCGCATTATCAGAGCCCCAAACTGAAATCAACCAAAGAAATGGTTGAATAAAATCTACTGTTTGGGGGTCAGAGAAATAGTACAGTGGGTAGTGTGATTGCTTTGCAAGTTGCCAACTAGGGTTGAATTCCCGCAGTCCATATTGTCCCCTGGACCTGACCAGAGTAATTCCTGAGTGTAGAGGCAGGGAGTAAGTTCTGAGAAACTCCAAGTGAGGGTCCAAAACAACAACTACAATCTATCTATCTACCTGGTGTAAAGATACTCCTTCTCTGCCTAGTACCCTTTGGCCATTATTTGAAGACCACTCACCTCCTTTTTAATAAAATTTTAATTTAATAAAATATTTATTACTAGTCTGTTTCTCATCTCCAGAGCAAATTCCTGTCTCAGAAAGAGACAGAGGGGGCCGGAGCGATAGTCCAGTGGGAAGGGCATTTGCCTTGCACGCAGCCCACCCGGGTCCAATCTGTCGCATCCCATATGTTCTCCTGAGCACCGCCAGGAGTAATTCCTGAGTGTAGAGTCAGGAGTAACCCCTGAGCATTGCCGGGTGTGATCCAAAAAGAAAAAAAAAGAAAAAAGAAAGAGGCAGACAGCAAGAGCGAGAGTGAGAGAGACAGAGAGAGAGAGGCAGAGAGAGGGAGGGAACAGAGAGAGGGAGACAAAGAGAGAGCAAGAGAGAGAAAGAGAAAGCAAAGATATCATGCACTTACTATTCCAGGTAACTTTTTTTTTACTATTTTTTAAGTATTTTATTATACCACCGTGAGCTATACAAATAAAAAGATATACAATTAAAAAGTTCATATTTGGGTTTTGGTCATACAGTGTTCCAGCACCCATCCCTCCACCAGTGCCCATCTCCCACCACCAACGTCCCAGTTCCTCCCCCTTCCTAGCCACCTCAGCAGTTTTTTTTTTTTTTTAAATTTTTTATTTTTACAATTACAAAGATATACAATTAAAAAGTTCATATTTGGTTGGTCATACAGTGTTGCAGCACCCATCCCGCCACCAGGCCCATCCCACCACAACGTCCACGGTTCCCTCCCCCTCCCCCAGCCCTCCTCCATGGCAGGTTCTTTATTTCTTTCCATTTCTCTCTCTTTCTCTTTTCCTTCCCCTACAGACTATGGATTACGGAACATACATTAAAGGGTTGTCATGTGTACCTTTTTTGCCTCTATTTAATGCTCAGTTCTAGGTTGGCATAAGTACCCTCAACAATTGTTAGCACACTGTTCCATTTTCTGTCTTACCTAGCCTCTGACTCCCACACGTTTGTGATAATTTCCACCTTTGACAGGACCTCCTGATATATGTTTCACTTGACCTTGAATATTGGTATCATAATATGTGCCTATATATTTATGTTATGCAGATAAATGCAGTCATTCTGTATCTGTCTCTCTCCTTCTGGCTAATTTCGCTCAACATAATCTCCATGTCCATCCGTTTGTAGGCAAATTTTATAACTTCATTTTTCCTAACAGCTGCATAGTATTCCATTGTGTAGATGTACCAAAGCTTCTTTATCCAGTCATCGATTTTCGGGCACTCTGGTTGCTTCCAGATTCTGGCTATTGTGAATAATGCTGCTATGAACATAAAAGTAGGGATGGTGTTTCCGCTGCGTATTTTTGGCTTCCCAGAGTAGATTCCCAGGAGTGGTATGGCTGGGTCAAATGGGAGTTCAATTTCTAGTCTTTGGAGGAATGTCCATATTGTTTTCCAGAAAGGCTGTACCAGCCGGCATTCCCACCAACAATGGATGAGTGTCCCCTTTTCCCCACACCCACGCCAGCACTTGTTGTTCTTGTTCTTTTGAATATGTGCGAGTCTCTGTGGTGTAAAGTGGTATCTCATTGTTGTTTTGATTTGCATCTCTCTGATGATTAGTGATGATGAGCATTTTTTCATATGTTTTTTTGCCATTCGAATTTCTTCCTTGCTGAAGTTTCTGTTCATTTCTTCTCCCCATTTTTTGATGGGGTTGTTTTCTTCTTGTAAAGTTCTACCAGTGCCTGATATATCCTGGATATTATCCCCTTATCAGATGGGTATTGGGTGAATATTCTTTCCCATTCTGTGGACTGCTTTTGTATCTTAGTCACTGTTTCTTTTTGAGGTGCAGAAGCTTTTTAGTTTCATGTAGTCCCATATGTTTATCTTTTCTTCTAGTTGCTTTGTTAGTGATGTTTCATCTTTGAAGATGCCTTTAGCTTCAATGTCATGGAGGGTTTTTCCTATATTTTCTTCAATGTACTTTATGGATTCAAGTCTGATATTGAGATCTTTAATCCACTTTGATCTGATTTTTGTGCATGGTGTTAGACACAGGGACAAATTTATTTTTTTACATGTCGCTGCCCAGTTTTCCCAACACCACTTATTGAAGAGGCTTTCCTTACTCCATTTTTAGACTCATTGCACCTTTATCAAAGATTAAATGATCATGTGTTTGAGGTTGGGTGTCATATCCAGGTAACATTTTTATAAATAATTCACTCTAATTGCCTTAAATAAGGTATTATATTTGGAGACTACTTATTGAACATCTATTAAATATAAAGTGTTATGACAATCTCTAGCTGCTAGATAAATATCTTCAAAACTCTCCTAGCTCGTGGTGATAATGTATAAATCTAGTGGTAATAATGTATAAAAAGTGCATTAAATATAATCCTAGTCATACATACCGTTCTAGAGAGAAGTGATAAAAATTCTTTATGATGTAGATGTACATTCATTCCATGGTATTAGATTCTTGTATATAACTTTAGTAGTTGACAAATTAAGAGCAAAGAATCACTATTCATATCAAAACATTTTTGTTCACTTACACACTTGATTCATCAAACAAATATTTTTACTCAAACCATTGTGTTAGGATAGAAGAATATAGAAGCATTGCCTAGAGTAAATAACTCATGGTTTCCTGGGAAAGGCAAAATCTGACTATAATATATTGCATGACATTAATGCAAGTCATAGTTACACATAAAAAATAAAGGTAACATGTAATTTATGAAACCTCATAAATCAATTTGCAAAATTTTTATTTCATTAAAGTTATGTCCACATTTATTAAAACTATATATTTTTATAAAAATTAAGTGATAAGAGGGACGAGAGATAGTACAGGGGTAAGGTGCTTGCCTCACATGTGGTCTTGTTCCTAGACTTGATTCCTGGAATCCTATATAGTCCCCTCGACCCAACAAAAGTGATCACTGAACACAGAGCCCAGAGTTCCACCAGATGTGACCCTAAGCAAACAAAACTAATTAGCAAGCCTCATTATATAACAGAACAGTAAGTTGAATATGAGACTATATTTTAATATCCAGATAAAGCTTTGTTGTCCAATCTTCTAAACCCTGGTTCTTTTTGTAGTCTCTAAATGTTAACTGACCATAGTGTGACCAACTGAGTTCAAAAAGCAAGGACTAGTGTCTGCCTACATATTTCTTAAACATTTGGGTGGGTGTCTTCAGACACCCTGGTGCTCAAGGGGCCCTGGGACCCACATGTATGGAAACCAGAATAAGACAAATATATATATATATATATATATATATATATATATAATAGCACATATATTTATATTATGCCCCTTGAGGTGTTGCAGGTGTGGCTGTGGTGCCTGGCTGTGTTGGCAGGTGTAGACAGGAGACAGGCTTTTAAAAAATATTTTTTTTATTTGCTCGAGCTGGCCCCAGTTACTTCCAAAGTACTGTCACATACTAGTGTAGCCCAAGGACATCTGCTCACTCCAGGAACATGAAGAGCCTCAAACCATTCGTTTTGGTGGGGGTTGCACATCTGGTAGTGCTCAGGTATTATACCTTGCTCTACCCTCAGGGATCACTCCTGGTAGACTTTGGGGACCATATTTGGTGCTGGAAAATGAACCCTGGTTGTCTACAAGCAAATAAATTGGCATACTCGCTGTATTGGTGTTCAAGTCATGATACTGAGTTTCTTTTTTTTTAATTAATACTTTATTATACCACCGTGAGGTATACAATTACTGTTTGGAGGTTTCGGTCACATAGTGTTCTAGCACCCCGCCCTCCATCAGTGCCCATATTCCACCACCAATGTCCCCAATTCCCTCCTCCCTCCCATAGCCTGCCTAAATGGCAGGTTCTTTATCTCTTTTCTTTCTCTCTCTCTCCCTTCCTTCTCCTACACATTGTGGGTTGCACTACATACACTTGGAAGCCATCATGTGCATTTTTTGCCTTAGGAAAATTGTCTATTAAGGTTGTATACTCATTTTTTTCCATCCAGTTAGTTTTGTTATTGAGTTATAGAAGTTCTTTATCTGAATATTAATCCCTTAAGAGATTTATTTTATTTATTTTATTTTATTTTTTTGGATCACACCCAGCAATGCCCAGGGTTATTTTTGCCTCTGCACTCAGGAATTACTCCTGGTGGTGTATGGGAGACCTTATGGGATGCTGGGATGGAACCTGGGTTGGCTGCATATAAGGGAAATGCCCTACACACTGTGCTATCACTCACACCCCAAGAGATTTTATAAGATAATTTGCATATATATTTTGATAAGGATTGTGTTGAATTTGTTGATTGCTTTAGGTAATGGCTCCAGAACGATTGCTTTAGATTATTATAAGGGTTACTATGATGTTAACTATTTTTCCAGTCTATGAACTTCAGTGTCTCTCCATTTTATATTTTCTATTTCTTGAAATATTTTGCTTTTCAGTATATTTAAAAGTGTTTATTTCTGCCAATATAATTTTATATTAATTAATACTAAATATGTAGTTTTTATATTAATACTTTATATTAATACTATATTAATATATACATGGGACAGGGATACTACCCTATCTCTCTGTGCACAGCTGATCATGAGGTGCCGGGGAGGAAAGGCGAGTTTTAGCCCTGGCCCACCATCCCAAAGGAGACTCTCAAGAAGTCAGAGGACAACCCACACACACACCATGAGGGCCGCCATTTTCAACAACCGGACTCCACAGCTTGTCAGAGCTCCACCCAAGAGAAAACCGTTCATCAGTAAATGCACGAACTAAGAGTCTACTACCAAGAGTCTACCATCCACACCACAGAGCCTGGCAAGCTACCTGTGTCATAATTGATATGCCAAAAGCCAGTAATAAATATGGGCCTCATTCCCATGACCTGAACGAATGGTTTGAGGCTCTTCATGTTCCTGGGTGAGCAGATGCCCTTGGGCTACACTAGTATGTGACAGTACTTATGGAGATGTTACTGAGGTCCGCTCGAGCATATCGATGAACAACAGGAAGACAAGTGATACAAGAACAAGTCTGTGATAATACATTTTAAGATTTACCCAAAATAAATGCATCTTACAAATGTAAAATTTACTGAGAAGAGAGTTAAGAAAATATAATGGAGGAATCTGAAGAGGCCTATATAGTGAAAAAGTATATATTATCCTCAAAAAGGAAATATTGGTTTTATGTTCGAATATACTCTACTAAGATACCACGTAAGTGTCTGCATTCATAATAAAAGGATTGCAATAAGAACTATGAATATTTTTAAAATCATATATAGAGATATAAGTATATATTTGTCTATATTATTCACTATAAATAAAATAGTAAATACGTTATTGCAAATATATATACAATCCCATAGTAGGAGAGAAGTAAACAAACCTTTCTTTTTTAATTTTATTTATTTATTTATTTTAATTTTTTTATTTTTACAATTACAATGATATACAATTAAAAAGTTCATATTTGGGTTTTGGTCATACAGTGTTCCAGCACCCATCCCTACACCAGTGCCCATCTCCCACCACCAACGTACCCAGTTCCCTCCCCCCTCTCCCAGCCCTCCTCCATGGCAGGTTCTTTATTTCTTTCCCTTTCTCTCTCTTTCTCTTTTCCTTCCCTTTCAGACTATGGATTACAGAATATACATTAAAGGGTTTTCATGTGTATCTTGTTCCTCTATTTAATGCTCTGTTCTAGGTTGGCATTTGTACCCTTGACAATTGTTAGCACTCTGTTCCATTTTCTGTCTTACCTAACCTCTGACTCCCACACGTTTGTGATAATTTCCACCTTTGACAAGACCTCCTGATATATGTTTCACTTGACCTTGAATATTGGTATCATAATATGTGCATATAAATTTATGTTATGCAAATAAATGCAGTCATTCTGTGTCTGTCTCTCTCCTTCTGGCTAATTTCACTCAACATAATCTTCTCCATGCCCATCCATTTATAGGCAAATTTTATTACTTAATTTTTCCTAACAGCTGCATAGTATTCCATTGTGTAGATTACCAAAGCTTCTTTATCCAGTCATCGATTTTCGGGCACTCTGGTTGCTTCCAGATTCTGGCTATTGTGAATAATGCTGCTATGAACATAAAAGTAGGGATGGTGTTTCAGCTGCGTATTTTTGGTTTCCCAGAGTATATTTCCAGGAGTGGTATGGCTGGGTCAAATGGGAGTTCAATTTCTAGTGTTTGGAGGAAAGTCCATATTGTTTTCCAGAAAGGCTGTACCAGCCGGCATTCCCACCAACAATGGATGAGTGTCTCCTTTTCCCCACATCCATGCCAGCACTTGTTGTTCTTGCTCTTTTGGATATGTGCCAGTCTCTGTCGTGTAAAATGATATTTTATTGTTGTTTTGATTTGCATCTCTCTGATGATTAGTGATGATCAGCATTTACTCCCCAGAGCTCTGTACAGATTCAATGCAGTCCCTATAAGGATCACTTGATCACCTGAACCCCATTATTAATCAATTTGCTCGGCGGGCACCAGTACATTTCCATTGGACCCTATCACGTGCCAATGTAGCCTAATGGCATCTGGTTGATTCAAGAATATGAAGAGCCTCAAACTGTTCCTTCAGGGTCTTGAAAAGGAAGTCTGACCATCTTGTAGGTGGGCGGCCATGTGATCTTTTGACATCCCGTGGGATCCAGTCGGTAATGGCTCTAGTCCAGCGGTTGTCTGCAAATCGCATTACATCCTTGGGTATCCTGGGTATAAGGATACCCATGACATTCTTCAAAGAAATTGACCAAACGCTCCTGAAATTTGTATGGAACAATAAACCCCGAAGGGAAGCTAAAGCAATCCTCGGGGGTAAAAGAAGATGGGGGGCATCACCTTTCCCAACTTCAAACTGTACTACAAGGCAGTAGTAATTGAAACAGCATGGTATTGGAATAAAAACAGACCTGTGGACATATGGAATAGAATTGAGTATCCTGACACCCAACCTCAAACACATGATCATTTAATCTTTGATAAAGGTGCAAAGAGTCTAAAATGCAGTAAGGAAAGCCTCTTCTACAAGTGGTGTATGGAAAACTGGGCAGCGGCATGTAAAAAAATGAATTTGGACCTGTGTCTAACACCATGCACAAAAATCAGATCAAAATGAATTAAAGATCTCAATATCAGACTTGAATCCATAAAGTACATCAAAGAAAATATAGGAAAAACCCTCCACGACATTGAAGCTAAAAGCATCTTCAAAGGTGAAACATCACTAACAAAGCAACTAGAAGAAAAGATAAACATATGGGACCACATGAAACTAAAAAACTTCTGCACCTCAAAAGAAACAGTGACTAAGATACAAAGGCAGTCCACAGAATGGGAAAGAATATTTACCCAATACCCATCTGATAAGGGTTTAATATTCAGGATATATCAGGCACTGGTAGAACTTTACAAGAAGAAAACAAACAACCCCATCAAAAAATGGGGATAAGAAATGAACAGAAACTTCAGCAAGGAAGAAATTTGAATGACCAAAAAACAAACCTTTCTTAATATATTAGAGGGCAAATATAAGCACCAGGAGTGAAAGCCATACTCAAGCCACTTGCTCAAAAGTTTGTCCTATTCTTTAAAGAAGTTTCCTTAATGCTTCTTGTGGAACTGGTTTCAAGGCTCTGAATTCCCTAAGCTGTTGCCTCTCTCTGAAGCTCTGTATCATGCCATCAAATCTAAAGAATAATTTGACTGGAGTGTTCCTGGTAACTCGTTCCTCCATTGAGTTTCTGTATTATATATCTCCACTCTCTTCTGGCTCACATAATCTCATTTGATAGATCTGCTTTGAATATAAGCATCTTTGATTTGTATATAAGGTACTTTTTTTGATCTTGTAACTTTTTAGATCTTGAAAATCTCAGGCTTTATTATTTTATGCAGGTTGTTTACATATCAAAAATTATTGAAACTAGAAAATCTATTGTTATACTGTTTTTCTTTCTTGAACTTTTTAACTACTGATCTTTTTCATACGTATTTTCATACATTCTTTTCATACTTTCATACTGATTCTTTTCATTTTCACTTTATTGAGGACATTGTCAAATTGTGAGTACTTTGTTACTATCTTACAAATAGTTTTTTATCCACATCCTTTTGGGGTATCTTCACTTTAGTAAATAAAATTCTAATACGAGTTTCAATTTTATACTTATCTAATCTTAGAAATAATATTTTCCAGAAATCTCATAGTAGCCTCTCATTTAAGTCTGATATTTCTATTTAACTTAAAGGAAGACAAGGGTGGCACTTTCTCCATTTTGTCCTCTGTAAAGAAATAAGCACTAAATTTTTTTTTATATCATAAAGTCAAATAATTAACAAGATTGCAAAGACAATAAAATTGTGCAATCTATTGCTTTAACACTTATTTGGTTAAATTATTTCCGATGACTAATGATTTTGGAATTCTTTCCATTAAATGCAATATGTTTTGTTCTGCTCTTCCCATTGTCTCATGCTTAACGTCTTAGCAGGAACTGTTATAGACAAAAGATCTGAAATTGGTAGTAGGTTATTGATGAATGTTTTTTAAGAATATTAAGCAACATGGTAATTATCAACCAGTTATTCTAAGAGACAGCTAAAGTATAAATTATCTCACTAGTTTAGATATTTTGGGAGATAATGGAGGGTTTGGGACCTTGAGGTAGTGAAATATTCGTAATGATTTTCTACAATTTGCAAGTGCATGAGAATGTAGTGTTAACATTCTGGGCTTTGCATATAATTGCCCTGAAAAAAATAGAACTGCATCATGATCAAACTGCTATATACAGTTAATTATGGTTAATCTATATTATCATTGTAAATCAATACAGCTAGTTAATGCTTCAGTTCCTGGTTAATTCTGAGTTTTTATTCTCTGACCTTGGCTAAGCATAAACAAGTTTTGTTTTTACAATATGAGGATACAACAAAAATTCTTCAGACTGATTTGTTTCTATTATTTTTGTATTATATATTTTACTTGTATGTTTTAATTATTTTAAAAATATATCATATAATAAAAATTCCAATTTCTTTCTATCATTTACTATATTGAAGTAGTATTTTTAAAATAAAGGGTCTGTATGGTGCTGGGTGATCTCTCTACTTACACAGCTAATGCTAAAGACTGTTAACAGTACAGTCAAAATACTTAAATCATTTGCAGACTGTTCATACTTAAATATTTTACTGCTGTTTCAGCAGCTGATGCTATACAAAAATAAGCTGCTTCCAAACACTATTATTCTAACACGCTGAGGTTTAATTTTATCTGACTTTATTATAAGAATTTTATATTTCACTATCTGGTTTCTGACATTTCCTGAGATTTCCAAGTGCTTTCATCATTTTTCATATTCCTCATTTTAGACATCAAATTCACTTCACCTTTCAGAAAGGGTCGTAATCTTTTGTTAGCTTAGAGGCTTTTTACAAAATGTGTTGTTTGTTTTTACACATTCAAAGCAATATTAAGTGACAAGTGTCTATGACTTCTTGTCTCATTCTATCATCTTTTCAGTTGCAAAGCTTCATAAACCAGTTCATGGATGAAAACTTATCTAGGATTCAATGAAGACCATGTTAAATTCTACAAAAAAATTTACTTAAGGTCATCTGAGAATTCATTCTTGATAGTATTTTTTTCTTTCCTCTGTTTTTAATGTCTACTTTAATGTGACCAGTACCACTGAATGTGGTCTATGGCAAGTGTTCATTGTTACTTCTTATTCAATTAATGCGAGGTAGAAGCTCATTGTTCACTCATAGTGGCATATACTGAAAGAGTGGAAACAACCAGTATTGGCAGGGATGTGGTGGAAAATCATAGAGTTTAATGGCACTTAAAATGGCAGACTTGAATAAATGGAGGCCTTCATCTCCACTGATTACACCTTAACTCTGGACCAGTGAATTATCTCGTTTGCCTTTGTCTTTGATTTTATTTTGCTTAGTTTTAGGGGGTAGAGGCAGGAGCACTCCAGCATTACTCTGGGCTTACTCCTGGCTGTGTGCTCAGGGATTATTACTGTGGGGTCAGTCCTATATAAGGCAAGCACCTTAACCACTTGAATGTCTTCTCCAACTCCAGTCATTAACATTTTTATTCCATTTAGCTAATGTCTTAATGAAAGAGGGTGAGTGCCAGTGGACTGCAACTGTAAAATAGTACATCGTGGAAACCGTCGTGGATTTGTACTTGCTACCCTAAATGGATCATAAGCTCTCTTAGGTTAGTGATTATTCATCTTCAGAATAAGGGGCCGGAGCAATAGCCCAGAGGGTAGGGCGTTCGCCTTGCACGCTGGCCGGCCCATGCCGGCCGGGTTCGATCCCCGACATCCCATATGGTCCCCCGAGCACCGTCAGGAGTAATTCCTGAGTGCAGAGCCAGGAGAAACCCTTGAGCATTGCCAGGTGTGACCCAAAAAGCAAAAAAAAAAAAACAGAATATGTAGGTGCTTGTATGATACACATTTAATGTATAAATTGAGGTGCAACTTTAGAAATTATTATTTGACAAGGAAAAATATATACAAGTAAGTCAATCATGTCTTTATATTCTTTATACCATTCAAGGTTATCATTAAATTTGATCTAGCCCATATGCTCTTGGTTGGAAGAATACCTACCACCAGCAGACTGACTCAAGTATAATCTGTGTAATTCGTCAAGGACACTGATCTGAAAATTATTTTTCCAAAAATTGTTTTTGAGAGTTTGAACAATACCAGAAAGTGCTCAGGATTAATCCTGGCTGTGCTCAGGATACCACGTGCAATGTCTGGATCAAATCTGGGTCTGCCACCTGCAAAGCAAGTGCCTTACCTGCTGTATTATCACTCAAGCACCCTAGAAGAGTTTCTTCAGAACTAGACAAAGAAGACAAATAAGGAAAGGAACTTCTAAATCCAATTCCCTTTGTTTAGGTTTAATCTTCTTAAAATATGCCACCATAACTTCATAAAGAGCTCTGGATTTAACTATTACGTATGTTGTTGAAGAGAAAAGGTACTGTTCAAATTCTCCAAAAAGGTAACCATATGATTTGACTTCACAGTTTATCTTTAAAACCTGCAGTAAAGAACACCCACACCCTACAACTCAAGCCATAAATCTCCTCTTAAACCTAAACCATAGTTAAACCATTATAATGTCAAACCTATAATACTTTTCTTAATCTAATGTTTTCTTTTTATTCTAAAGTTTCAATTTTATTAATGACCAACAAAAGAACTAAGACCTTCGCAAATGTTATGCGAAACCTGACCCAAACATAGAACTGCAGAAATCAATTGGCCGGAATTTGACAATCACCTGAACTTTCATGACGCTTTTCGTCCTGGATCACGGGATATGAATCATCTACACAGTCCCTGGCCCTAACCTACACTAACCCTAGCCCACATTAAGCCTAACAGATATTGTGCTCCACAATACCAATTTTCTTAAATTTAATGATTCTTTTATACTTTGTTTTTATTTCTATGCATTTCTAGTTTTAGAACTCAGAAAGATCTTCGACTTAAAATCAGGAATCCTTACTCTAACCCTAACCTGAGGCTAATCCTATCATTACACTAAACTTTATCATACCTTAAGTATAAACCTAGATTAGCCAAAATTTAGCAATCATCAGATACTCCATGTTTTCTTTCTTTTTTTCTTTAAACACAATACCTACCTTCACCCTATCCCTAATCCTAATTCTAACCTTAGGCAATCATAATCCTGAACTTTAATGACTACAAAACCTTTGCAATAATAATAATATTATTATTATTACAATAATAACAATAATCTTTCTATACTTAACTTTAATTCCTATACTTAACTTTAATTTCTAAGCATAAACAAACCTTCCACAAATCTAATCCTGCCCTATCCCAGGCAATCCTATTTAATCCATTTTACTAATCCTAAAACTAGTATAGGCCTAATATACCAATTAGCCCAATATTAACAGAGGCCCAATACATCACATCACATTTTATCTTTAAAAATGGTAATACTGAACACAAAACCCTACACAAGTCTTAATACTCACTCTAATTAGAATCCTAAATGTAACCCAGACTAATTTGACCTTTATTAATGAAAAACACAACAATTTTTCTCACATCAATGATTTTTATTTAATTAACATAGACTTTTAAGAATGAACACAGAAAATGTTAACATATAAAAACTCCACAGTTCTAACCCTGACTCTATCCTGAGCTATTCCTATTATTAGTGTAATGAAGACCCAAGCACAGACTTAACCCTTCCAATTACCCCACATTTAAAAATTGCCCAATATTTTATTCCCCATTTTATCTTGAAACACAGTGATGTAGATGCTTAAACCTTACACAATTCCTACTGTCATATGTTTATTATTGTACACATGTATGAAGCCCTAAAAATCCAAATCTGCCTAATACAGAATATTGGTATTCACAACCGGCATTTTATAATATAAAGAACATCTAGTGTGCTGGTTTGCTTTCCATTTTCAAAATAATTTTTTTACCTTTAATAAGATGCAAACTTGTGCCGAGACATGTAGATTGCAATATATTTGAGCATGCATTACCAAGTTTTCCTCAGGCGACAAGTATAGTTCAGCATCAGGCATTTTCAATCTTCTACTACCTATCTAGCCCTGATGGGTTCCCTGGTAATAATATACAAACGACCTCCTGGCAAATTTTTACTCTCTTAAACCCAAAGGGTTGATCATAATTTATGGCTAGGATGGTTTTAGTGCTTTATGGTCAGTGAAAATCAAAGAGTGAGCTAGAACCTACATTCAGCTGAAGAGAATATATAATAGTATGATCTTAAATTTCAGACAATTTGTCATTATCTTTGCCTCTAGAGCAGGCCCCTGGTGACTTTCAAATTGATGGGAAAAAATGACTTTTCAACTTCTATGAAAATGAAGCCTGTTGTGGGTGGCTTGGGTGAAGCAGGGAATGTTGGAGGTAGCCTCTAGAAAACAATGCTTCTATCTCACTGCTTGACCCATTTAGTCTCCTAGAGAAAGACCTAGTATGGGTCAAGGCTGCAAAAGTCTGCTCCGAGCACAAACATGGCACCAATGCTCATGTCCAGTCAGCTACAAAAGGCAGCTGTCAAGCTGTGCCTGAAACTCACTGTTCTGCCTGGCGTGGGAACTGATCCTCACTACCTGAGTAAATGGGAAGACGTGAACTCAGATTAAAATATGGAACTGTTCTTCATAGGAAAGGGAATTCACCCTCACTTTGGTCTGGGTGGCCTAAGTCAATCACCTTCCCTCACAGAAAAGAGTTTCAGAAGGAGGGCCAGAGCGATAATCCAGCGGGTAGGGCATTTGCCTTGCATGCAGCCGACCTGGGTTCAATCCCTGGCATCCTATATGGTCCCCTATGCAGTGCCAGGAGTGATTTCTGAGCGCAGAGCCAGGAATAATCCTAAGCATTGGTGGGTGTGACCCAAAAAGCAAAAAAAAAAAAAAGAGTTTCAGAAGGAGATGAAATAGTGAAGTAAAATCCTTTTTTGCCTAAAAAGAGAAAGAAAAATAAGAGTTCAAGAAACAACAGTCTTCTCCAAAGTGAAGAAAGCAGTGAATGGCTTTGGGAGACGGAAGTATAGAATTTTTGCAAATTATCTTGTCCTGGAGCTCTCTGCATCACAAAAATTAATCTCAGACCTCAGAGATAATACAATGGATAAGACACTTGCTTTGCATGCAACCAAGCTGAGTTCAATCCCTGGCATCCCATATGTTCTGCCAATCTCACCAGGAGTAATTCCTGAGTGCTGAGCCAAAAGTAGCTCCAGAGCACTGCCAGGTGTGCCTTCCCCACCCAAATAAGAGTTAGGGGCCGGAGCGATAGTCCAGCGGGTAGGGCTTTTGCCTTGCACAGGACTGGCCCATGCTGGCCGGGTTCAATTCCCGGCATCCCATATGGTCCCGCGAGCACCACTAGTCGTAACTCCTGAGTGCAGAGCCAGGAGAAACCCTTGAGCATTGCCAGGTGTGACCCAAAAAGCAAAAAAAAAAAATAAGAAGTTAATCTGTGTGTACTCACCTGGAAAATAAAGCTCACTCTGTATTATTGGTGGTCTTACATATTCTAATTCTCCCCTTTGGGAGCTTCTTTTCTGAAGGATTCAGCCTTTCCTGGGTGGTCCCTTCATTTCTGCATTCGCATAGCAGTGCCTCAGTTTCTCACTCTCCAAGGAGCTAAAGAGTTCCTTCTTGAAGGGATATTTTGTCAAATCTTTGGGTCTACTTCAGGGATGAGACAATTTCTTCTTTTATATTTGTCAAAAATTTTATTATTTCCCAAAAGTCATTACCAGGGCCCCCTACCTATGTGCCTATAACACTCCTGATTGTTGTACCTACCTATGTGGAACATCCCAGCGCTGCAGGTGAGGTGGCATGTGAGCCAAGGGCATGATCGTAATCCTGTTCCTCCCATGATCATATTCCGGTTCCTTCCACACTCAGGGGAACGGGATTGTACAAGGGCATAAACACGAGGATCTGTGATCACTGGGGAATATCTCACAACCTTCTCACTACGATCGTTAGAAAAAGACTTTTCATAGTAAAAAGATTCTAGGGTTATCAGACAACAATTAGTGAAATTATATAAAAGATAAAAATTCTAATTTCTAAGCAAAAACACCTAATTCAAAGTAAGCTATTTTTATATTATTTAATCATTAGAGATTTGTTGTTTATATATTTTTATATACTTGCATCTAAAGTATATCATGATAAATATATTCATGTTATCATTTATTGTATATTATACATAAGAAAAGTACCATATATCATATATTATTTCACATGTCATAAATTATATATTATCTCTTGATTATACCCAAAATATCATTGTATCACTGTCTTCCCATTCGTCATCGATTTGCTCCAGCGGGCCCAAGTAACATCTCCATATGTCCTGTCTCATGCTAGTAGAGCCCAAGGGCATCTGTGCTCCAGGAACATAAAGAGCCTCAATCCATTCGGAATGAAGTCTATAATTGTTACTGGTATTTGGCATATCAAATACAACATGGGTAGCTTGCCAGGCTCTGCAGTGCAGGTAGCATACTCTTGTAGGCATCTCTAAGTCCAGCATTTATTGATGAACCGTGCGGCGGCAAGTGGCCGCCGGAGCCGGGCTGTGATAGGCTGGTCTGCTGGGTGGAGTTCTGACGAGAGAGAAGTCGGATGTAGAAAATGGAGGCCCTCAAGGAGTGGGGGGGTCGTCTGGCTTGTTGCGAGGCTCTGCTGGGGTGGTGGGCCAGAGCTAGAACCCACCATCCCTCCCGGGCACCTCGTGACGGCGGCTGGTCACAGGGAGAGCCAGTAGCAGCTCTGCCCCATGTCGGGCATTTGCCTTGCACGGCCGGCTCATGCCGGCCTGGGTTCGATCCCCGCATCCCATATGGTCCCCTATCCAAAATATATTGTTGAGAATTCTCTACTTGCACTGCAAGGAACATGTGACCAACATTGTTGCAGCTGTAGAAATGGGGGGACCCTGGTCCTAATATTGGAAAAACACTATCAGGAACCTAAACCAGCCCAAAGGCAGTTGAGACAGAAGAGCCTGACCCAGAAAACATTGAGATGCAGAATTCTAAGCCGAGTTCATGCTTCAAATATCAAAAGAAGGTCATCAGCTGCTGCTCTAAGCTCTCCCTCCAGGCTAAAACCTTAATAGCAGACAAGGGCAGAGGCAGGGCCTGACTCCCAAGCCCTCTGTCACACACACACACACACACACACACACACCACACACACACACACAGAGTTAGGAAAATTGTAACGTGGGAAAGGAAAAGGTGTACACTTGTCCACATCTCTTGAAATAAGTACTTTCTTAATTCAAATTACCCATTTTGGGAAGATTGAAAAAATACAGATGGTATTGTTGCAGGTGGACCACCTCAATAAAATTAAGATTCGTTCTTTCCAGGACAGTGAGACATGTATGCCTTGCATGCAGCAGAAGATTCAGCATCCCTGGTTCAAATCTCATATGGTTTCCTGAACACCACAGATGGTCCTCTGAGCACTTCCTCATAGAACTTTTGATTATAGGCCAAGAATATTTCTTGAGCACTGTTGGATATATCCCAAACCACAGACCCCTTCCCCACATAAATTCTAACAATGACTGTAAGAACAAGAACATTCGTTCTTTGATTATTCAAGAACAGTGGTTCACCTGTGCTGTCTAATGAGTCAGAGGTTTTGTAAAAACAATTTCAAAGGTCTATATTAGTAAACTATTAATGACTAGGCAGGCAAACAGGGAAGGCCCCCATGGCAATGACTTTCTGGGAATAGAACTACTAGCCCTAAGGCTGTCTTGATGCGACTTTTGGATATAGGAGTCACGGACTGATAAGACCTTTACATGGAGTTAGCCCAGACCAGAGAAGGTTGGAGTCACCCCCTCAAGATAAGATCCAGCAGGAACAGAGGTAAAGAAAAGGAGTTTTCAAAGAAGAACCCCCCTATTTTCCCACCCCCCCCCACTTGCCAACTGCCGAGCAATGGACTCCTAAGTAGGCAGAAGGCCGACATGGGGGAGCTTAGGAAAACGTATTAAAGGCGCCTTGAACAAAGGAAGGTTGTGCGAATGCTGCCTGAGCCCATGTGTTGTTGAGCCCACATGGCCGAGCACATGTGGCGCCAGCATCTTCCCTCTTGAAATATGTCCTTTCTCTCTCACTTTCGCTCCCTCCTTCCTCTTCCTAAGAGTCTCCAAATAAAATCTTTTTTTACTTCACTGCTCATCTCCTCCTGAGATTCTTCTTCAGAGAGGCAAAGAACTGCAAGTCTGGGTAAGGCCTCATCTTCCACTGCATCCCGGTGTGGCAGAGATGGATGGGGAGAAAGTGACAGATTTTCTCTCCTTCCCACCTCATGTAAACGGCCATGGGATCCCACCAACATAATTTTCACTACAGCACGGAGGTGCCCTTGGTCTTTACATGATATTCTTTTTCTGTGTATAAAGTATTTCAGAGACTACATTGTTTTCTAATGGATTTATAGCTGTTTTTCCATTTTGAATTATACCTGGCAATGCTCAGGGGTTACTTCTGACTCTACTCAGGAACTACTCCTGAAGTGTTCAGAGGACAACATAGGACCTGCTTTGGTCGAGTGTGTGGCAAACGTCCTACTTGCTGCACTACTGCTCTGGCCATATGGATTTATATTATTGTTTCAAATATTTATTAAATTGAAGTTTTGATGCATTGGGTATCGCTTATTAAAACTAGTGCAGTGTTATACTTGTTTTAGAACAGAAAATATGGACTGAAAACAATGAATAATTGTGGTGTTTCTTGATTATCCATGGTACAAATTCTCCAGTAACAGTTTCAAGGTATTCAATAAAAATAGAGCATGAAGTAAATTCACATACAGTAAATTCTATAAAACAGTGTGATCTGGTTTCACTGTATATCTAAATATTGATAATAAACCAAAGCTAATTAGGGGTCAAACATTTTGAGAAGTGTTCAGATATCCTGTGATTAAAATAAAAATAGAGAAACACTGATATATTTATATAACTCTAATGTTTTGTTGGTAGAACTGGTCTGGGAAGTTATTTTCAAATTCCCGGTTTTGTTGATGCTGTTTTCATCAACTATTTTGTTGATGCTGTTTACTCCTTCAGATGGTGATCTTCACTAAAATCCACATGTTTTAATTTGGTTTCCCTTATAAGGGGAAGTTTCTTTTACTGTGATCTCAAGGCACTTGTTACCTATCTTAAATACAACAGATAGTACTGATTTTATGTATGAAAGCATCTATCTCTCTCTCCAAATAGTCATCTGGGAATTCATTGTTTCCTTTGTATTTGCTTTTGCTTTATCTGCTAAATGAAGGAATGAATATATGAATACTAATTGTGAATGAATATTTTATGACTTTTGGATAATTTGCATTTTAAAAAGAGAAACAAAAATGAAGATAATCCATTCTGCATGGCAAGTAATGAAGATATTATTAACAGAAAGCTTATATTTTATAAAGTTGAACTGGCTGTAGGGCATTGGTATATTTGTAGAAAGCACTATATGACTTTTTACAAGTTGAGAAAAAATTAAAATATGAGTTTGTTTTCTATATAATTTTTTCATTATTAATAAAATAAGTGGAGATGACCGCTGAACTAGAGCTGGAATAGAGTAACTAAAGCTGATACTGACTGGATCCCAAGGGATGTCAAAGATCACGTGGCCGCCCACCTACAAGATGGTCAGACTTCTTCGTCAAGACTCTGAAAGAACGGTTTGAGGCTCTTTATATTCCTGAAGCAACCAGATTCTATTGGGCTACACTGGCACGTGATAGGGTCAAATGGAAATATTACGGCGCCCGTCTAAGCAAATCGATGAATAACGGAATGTCAAGTGATCAAGAGATCAATAAAATAAGTAATACAATTTTGGCACTTACCAAAAATCAGAAGAAAAAGAAATGAAAGGAAAGAAATATTTTAGAATATGGTATGCTTATAGCATCGATGGTGCTGACATTTCATGGGTATATGCAACATTCCAAAGTTACTATGTTTTATACATATGATTAAATAAATATGTACCTTTTTTTGTTTTTTGGGTCACACCCAGCAATGCTCAGGGATTTCTCCTGGCTCCGCACTCAGGAATTACTCCTGGCGGTGCTCAGGGGACCATATGGGATGCTGGGGATCGAACCCAGGCCCGCAGGGGCCAGCTGCCTGCAAGGCAAACGGCCTACCAGCTGGACTATCGCTCCCACCCCAAATATGTATAATTTTAATGTTAATTAAAACTCGGTGATGTGTTAAAAGTTAATTACTCCTGTATATGTTCTCAGGGATCACTCCTGGAGGTGCTTAAACTATCATGTGTGGTAGCAGGATAGAACCTGGGTTAGCCGAGCATAAGGCAAATACATTAACTTCTGGACTGTATCTCCCGCCCCGTCTAACTATATAGGTCTTTACAAGATTTTTAAATTAATATGCCGTAATCAATATCCATTAATAATGCAGTTATTATTAAATAAGTGAGAATAGAAACAAATGAAATATGTGAAAGAATTTTTCAATATTCTTTGAATAAGAATATTGTTCTTATTCAATAACTGTGCAACTGTTTCTTTGCTCCCCATCCCAGAAATACTAGGATGAAAATGTTATTCTTTCTGTCTTTTTAGACTGTTTTGATTTGCAGGAAACATCCTTAGAATATCTACGGTCACGGCATGTTTTGCTAAAAGATTGAAAAATTTAAGTTCAGTTTAATGATGAGATTTTCCTTAAACTGAAATTCCATATCCAGTCTATTTGATTCCATGCTATTCCTAAACAGATATATTCTTGCTCACATCCCTGGTATTTTACCACTAATAGCTCATGTCTCTGGCCAATTTTTCATGTTAATAATTGTTAGAACATGAATGTAATTTTGTGGATAAACTCAGCCATTTATACTTGTGACATAATCAACCAGCATAGACAAAAGTAATGCTCTTCTAATATACAGAATTTATTCTGTATAACCTAGAATTAAGCAATTTGATATAACCGCTATTATACATTTGTCCAAATGTGTTTAGGAAAACCTTGGTTACACTTAACTTAAAAATAACTAAAAAGAGCATATACGGAATGTTGCTTTTTCAATTCTGTGATGAAATTTTATTTTTCATTAAATATCCTAATGGCTAAGAATCAGGGACGACCCAAGTTCCCAACCACAAGGAGTAGCTGAAGATGTGCACAATGACTACTCAGCTATCTTATCATTTGTAACAAGGTGGAAAGAAGTGGAGGATATCACTTGATCACTTGATCACTTGAATCCCGTTATTCATCTATTTGCTCGAGTGGGCGCCAGTAACATTTCCATTAGACCCTATCACGTGCCAATGTAGCCCAATGGCATCTAGTTGATTCAGGAATATGAAGAGCCTCAAACCGTTCCTTCAGGGTCTTTACAAGGAGTCTGACCATCTTGTAGGTGGGCGGCCACGTGATCTTTTGATATCCCTTGTGATCCAGTCGGTAATGGCTCTAGTCCAGCGGTTGTCTCCAAATCGCATTACATGTCCAGCCCATCTGATTTTTGATGCCTTGGCAAACGAGACAGCATCCCTGATTCTGGAATAGCGACAGAGGTCAGAACTCCGGATTCCTTCTCTCACTTGAGTGAGGCGTGATATTCCAAGCATAGCTCTGTCAATTCCTCTCTGGGAGACCCGAATAGCATTCTCATCCTGCTTTCGTGGGGCCCAGGTCTCTGAGGCATATGTTAATGCAGGGAGAACAGTGGAGTCAAAGAGATGTTCCAGGAGCCGGAGATTCTTTGTCCTTTTTAGATATTTCTTCGATGCCTTTGAAGGCATTCCATGCCGCTCTCTTCCTCCCCACGCAGCTCAGGTTTTAGGTCGTTCATCATGTTGATTTCTCGACCTAGGTATACATAACTGCTGCATTCAGAGATGTTTGTTCCATTGAAAGTGAATGGGGCCTCAGGAACTAGGAACTAGTCCTCAGGAACTAGTGGAGGATATGGGGTAGACAAATCAAAAAAAGGAAAGATAAATAGCAAATAATGTCATTTACATGTGAAAGCAAAGGAACAAACAGGCCAAGCAAAAAACAAACTTTGGATTCTGAATTCACAATCAGATTACTAGAGGGGGCATGTGAGAGGTTAAAAGTAGAGACCGAATACACTGGTAGAGGATGAGATATTGATAACTTGGTAGTGGGCGTTGTGTGAAGAGTTATAAAATTATTCTACTACAAAATTTGTAGTCCTGTCAACTAGCATTTCCCCTAATTAAAAGTAATATTATTTCAAAGTAAAATTGGCTATCTAATTTTAGTATATTAGTGGACCTATAAAATGATCTATTAAATAATGAGTTATAAAAACAATATCCTAGGCACACGCGTGATAATACAGTGGGTAGGATGCTTGTCTTATATGCAGTGAATGTGGTTTTGATGCCAGGCATGAAATATGTTTCCCACACACTATATTCCACCAACAGTGATTCTTGAACATAGAGCAAGGAGTAACTCTGAGCACTATATCCCACCATCGAATCCCAGCAACAATGATTCTTGAACATAGAGCAAGGAATAACGCTGAGCACTGACAGGTGTGTCTTCCAAAAAAAGAAAAGCAAATAACACAATAAAATGCAAAATTTTATGAACATTTCATATGTGTGTGTACATTCTATATTTAATTCAGAAGATAATTACTATTTAGGTAATTAAAAATTCTTCCAAAAGAGATATATAAAAATTCAAAATTTTGGTGCAAAACTATACTATATCAAATGCTTTTACTGTACATTTTCTCACCATTTTCAACACTTTTTGTTCAGCACAGAAACAAGTTTTAAAAGTTTTAAAAACAAGCCTTTTAAAACTAAGCCATTAAAAATGTGTAATTTTAATATCTTAGTAAATATAGATGTTTGAAAAATTTGAACTTCCTCAATTTTATCCACATATAGTATAGATGATCAGTGTATTAACTGTTAAATTACTACAAAATGTCTACAATAATATTAAACATTTTAGAGGGAAATTACAGGTGATTTATTTTATTAATTTTATGAAAAGCTTTAAAAATATTAATTAAATTTTTTATTTGAAGAATATAAGACTGATGAATTTTGTCACATAAGGATTTATTTTTTGATAACATAGCAATTATATTAATAGAAATCCATAATTTTGTAGGTGTCAGTTTTTGATAACATAGCAATTATATTAATAGAAATTCATAATTTTGTAGGTGTCAGTAAATTAATAAAATTAAAAATGGTATCATATGTGCTAATAAAAATCTTACTCAACAGATCATTATTAAACATGAAGCTGCATCTGTACTTAAATTCTCCCCATTGGAAATATTGTTCTTGCATTATTTACTAATTTATTCATTTAATGCTAATGTTCTTTGAAATAATTTTTCTTTCCTGTCATCTGTATACCAATATGCTTCCCCACTTCCTCCTTGTGCTGGTTTATAGTGTCAACTGTTGACAAACACTTTAGGTATATATTGCATATTCATTACCAATTTTATTTAGAAATTTAAAAGTCTATATATTATGTTAACTAATCATGAATATTTATGTTTATAATTACGTCAAATGTTTAAACAAAATAAAAGCAGTAAGAAAATATAGCATGTTTTAGATTTTAATTTTAGATTTTCTAATTTATTCATGCCAAAAAATCAACTCAACAAAATATTTAGAAACAACATAATGTCTAAAAATGTATTCTTTATATGTCACATTTCCCACTGACCCATCAGCCAGAGCATATCACATTTCTGTATGTTAGGTTTAATGCTACATAGCCAGAAGGTGAAATAGTATTGAACACTCCTCCAATTCCAGCAAATAACAGAATAAATTACTTTTCCATAGCTTTCTCAGTTAAAAATCCCTATTACCCATCTTGAAAGGGAGGCATTGTATACAACATTAAACTTAGATCAACTCAAAAAAAAAGAAAGAAAAAACAAGGCCATAACTCTTTTCTCAAAAAAATTATGTTTAGCTTTTTTATTCAACTGAGGATAGTTGTGTCACATGGGTTTGAATCAATTATGGCAGAACCTCACGATTCAAAGCCAGGGACCTAGAAAGACTTCTTGAAAGGTTAACACACGAGTGTGCAATCTGCACCACTCTGAGGTGGAGAGAGGTATTCTCACCAGAAAGAGAAGTTGATACTGTCAACTGTCATTGCAAATATGGTGAAGAGATTTGCTATTGGCAACCCAAATAATTTTTCTGGAGTTTCCTTATTCTTGAAATACTTTTTTACCGATGTATCCTGTTTAAGATTGCTTGTAGCAAACAAAACTGAAATCTATAGAGTCATGGGGTGTGGTTTCCTGAAAATCATCAGAGGGTAGGAAATTTTACAAGAATGATTGGAGATCTTTCCTGATCATCCGGATTCTTCTGAGTAGGAAGATAAACTGTGTAAGAAAATACTGCCTGTTTTACACCAAAGCACAGCCTTCTCTTCACATCAAGGAAGACCCAGAGAAATGCATTGGGTTTGTTCTAGATTGTTCTAGAACAATCTAGAAGCTGCACCTTTTCCATTACTTTTGTGCTATGCCATTGTTTATCTCCTTAAAATAGCTAGAATATTTTTATACTGACTAAAATAGCAGAAGATTATATTTGCAACAAAACATATTTATAGAAAATCTATTTATCTTATGTAATTTCGAATTTATATTATAATAACTTCTTAAAATAGATAATATGAGACAAGGACTAATTGGATGGAGCTTTGAGATAGCAAGCATTCATCAGGACTGTTTCCTATTTATACCTGGGAAAGTGCAGATCTTGAAGTGAATCTCTAAGAAAGAAATCTTCTACTGAAAGCCCAAACAACAAGTATGCTGACATTTTCTTGATTTCCATTGCTCTAAATGAAGCTCTTCTTTTGCTGAACAAGACGTGCTATCTATTTGCATGGGATAAACTGAGTCTGCAGTTCAGTGATTATTGTTGAATAAGGGTTTGCCCTATGCCTCACATTTCGTATCATGGATTGTCATGAATCTAATTTGTGAGTGTCAGTATGTGTTTTATTTTTTTAAATAAAATAAAATGGCAGAGACTATTATAGATAGAACAGAAGAAAATGGGCACCGCTATAATACAGCAGGTAAGGTGTTTGCCTTGTACAACACTTGGGTTTGATCCCTTGCATCTCATCGGGTCTCCTGAGCATTGCAAAGAGTAATTGCTGAGTGCAGATTCAGGAGAATCCCTGGGCATCGCAGGATGTGGCCCAAAAAGTAAAAAAAAAAAAAAAAAGAAAAATATCAAGGTTTTTTTTGCCTATGTAAGTTCAAATATATTTTAAGTATAACTGTAATGATTATGATTTTGCTTTTTATTTGAAAGTAATATGTGTATGTATGTCTCACAGTATAATGCGTAATCATAAAGTAAACATAGTTTAGATAGAGACTGAAGAAGAAATGCTCAAGTTTGACCTCAAAACCTGAGACTTGACAATTCATATCTGAAATTTAGACTTATTGTTCATATTAATCTCTGAATATCAGAAATACAACTTATTTTTTAAAATTACCAACATTACAGAAAATAATAGCAAGAAATTTTTACTCAATTACAAATGAATAAAAAAGAGTAATTTCAGTGAGAAACACATTTTCTGTAACACATATTTGTTTTTTAACTTTTTTTTTTTTTTTTTGTACCACACTTGAAGGAACTCATGGCTTATTTTTTCACCCTTTCTTAGGGATTACTACTGTCAGGGCACTGGGGAACCATATGTGGTTCTGAGAATCAAACCCAGGCCTGCCATATACAAGGCAAGTACTGTACTTGTTATACTTCTCTCTGGCCAAATATACCCATTTTATTTTAATAAGAAGAAAGTGCTTATAAAATGTTAATGTCTTTTGGAGTATTTTAACCGTTAGAAGAAAACTATTTCATTACTTTGGATGCTAACAAAACACAAGTTTGCTTATTTTTTGTGTAATATTGGACAAGGGAAAAGGAAACAATTACATGAGAACAGTGAAGAAGAATGTGCAAATATTCGTTTTGATTTGAACTGAACAAAAAGCTGCAACAGTTCGGGTTATTGCTTCCTTTTCTTCTTCATTTATTTTAGCACACAGTATTACAAGCACACAAACTTCCCACATCCAACACCACCCCCTGTGCCTACATCCCTCCACTTTCTACTTCAGATTCCCTCCTGGTCCTCCATCTGACTCTTTAAGTGTAATTGTTGTAATTTGGGTCCAATGCTTACCTTGAAATAATTTTTCTTTTGTGGGTTGATCACTTGATCACTTGAATCCCATTATTCATTGATTTGCTCTAGCTGGCGCCAGTAACATTTCCATTGGACCTATACGTGCCAATGTAGCCCAATGGCATCTGGTAGATTCAGGAATATGAAGAGCCTCAAACCGTTCCTTCAGGGTCTTCTGTTCAGGGATTATTCCTGGTAGTTCTTAATGACCACATTTTGGGGGAATCAAACCATGGTCAGCCTGGTTCATGTAAAAGCACCTTACTTCTGGTACATTGCTGTAATTAATATCTGGTATTTTGTGGTAATTAATATCCAAATAATCTTATGTTATTCAATGTTTATTATTTTTCTATAATTGTTTATGTGCTTAGAAAAAGATACTAAATAACAAAATTTCCAGAATTTGTGGAGATTCTCTTTCCTATGAAGGAAGGAAATAACAGCACCAATCATTAGAATTAGGGTCAATCCAGATCCCAAATGAAGGTACCAACTAATTTTGCTTAGAACAATCTTATTTATAAGTATGATCAGACTCTGATTTTACAAGTTGACATTTTATGGAGATACTATTCAGACTAAGTCATAATGAATGTATCCACATTTTTGTCTTAGTCTTCTTTCAGATGTTGAAAGATACATTTTATGTGTGTCATTAATCTTATTATCCCCTATATGTAGTTGCATTTCTTCGTTAAAAGAGTATTGTATACTTTTCTCTGAAAAGAACTAGTCTTCAAAGTAGTACAAAAGGACCGTATTTTAAATTCAAGATAAAATTGAATATTAATATGCTTAATACAGATAACTCATAAACAAAATGAAATTCATGATTTATATGCTATCCTACTCCAATGTGGCAACCTTTAAAGGCTGATGAATTTCATGGATTATTGAATTGGAACAGTATGTAGCTTATTAGTGGTTCTTTAATATTTTTATTATATTTATGATTTTAAAACACTTTTGTCCCAAACCAACTTACTCTGCAAGACTTACTCTTCTTTTTTTTGCTTTTTGGGGGGGGCCATACCCGGCAATGCTCAGGGGTTTCTCCTGGCTCTGCACTCAGGAATTACTCCTGGCGTTGCTCAGGGGACCATATGGAATGTCGGGGATTGACCCAGGCCGGCAGGCCATGTGCAAGGCAAACGCCCTACCAGCTGGGCTATCGCTCTGACTCTAATGCTTGTGCACTGCAACCATTCAAGGCAGTTTTCTGGGAACTTTATGAGGTGTCAGGGATCAAACCTGGGTTTACCATGTGTAAGGCAACACTCTGCTTGCTGTATTCTCTCTCAGGTACCTAATACATGTTTTTTATGAAAATGAGTTCTTTAATAAATCACAAGTGGTTATTCATAATTCATTATCATTCTGTTTGTGCTCAGACCCATGAGCTTACCTTTAAGAATTATAATTCTCCACAATATGGAAGGGAAGGAAAAGAGAAAGAGAGAAAGAAAGAGAAAGAAATAAAGAACTTTCCATAGAGGCAGGATAGGGAGGGGGGAGGGGAGGAATCGAGGTCATTGGTGGTGGGAAATGGACACTGGTGGAGAGATGGGTCCTGGAACACTGTATGACCGAAACCCAAATATGAACATCTTATGAACATCTTTGTAATTTCATATCTCACAGTGGTATAATAAAATAATAAAGAAGATAATTATAATTCTATTTTAGGTAAAATATTTTCTTAGTAAAGTTGATTCCTTCCAATATATTGTCATGTAAAAAATAGAATAAAAAGTGAATGACCAGGCCATATATCCACTGACCAGTTTTGTTCATCACTTTCCCATATTTATTAAAGTCTACAATGTTGGAAATGTGGCATTTTTGAGAAATACATTCTTAACATCAACTCTGACAGTTGCACTTTACTGTCAGTGATTTCCATCTCTTCTAAAATTTTGGGCCTGACCCAAAAAGCAAACAAAAGAGAAAATGAAACTAATACAGCAAATTTTCAGAAAAGTGGAGATTGACATATGAATTAATTCGTAGTTTTGAAGGATAGATAAATTTTTATAAGTATTTTATTATAGCACCGTGAGCTATACAATTAAAAAGATGTTCATATTTGGGTTTTGGTCATACAGTGTTCCAGTACCCATCCCTCCACCAGTGCCCATCTCCCACCACCAATGTCCCCAGTTCCCCTCCCTCCTCCCACAGCCCACCTCCATAGCAGGTTCTTTATTTCTTTCCCTTTCTCTCTATCTCTTTCTCTTTTCCTTCCCCTTCCAGATTGCAGATTAAGGAACATACATTAAAGGATTGTCATGTGTATCTTTTTGCCTGTATTTAATGTTCAGTTCTAGGTTGATATTAGTACTCTTCAACAATTGTTAGCACACTGTTCCATTTTCTGTCTTACCTAGCCTCTGACTCCCACACGTTTGTGATAATTTCCATCTTTGACAAAATCTCCTGATACATGTTTCACCTGATATTGGATATTGGTATCATAATATATACATATATTTATGTCATGCAAATAAATGCAGTCATTCTATATCTGTCTCTCTCCTTCTGGCTAATTTCACTCAACATGATCTTTACCATGTCCATCTATTCATAGGCAAGTTTCATAACTTCAGTTTTTCTACCAGCTGCATAGTATTCCATTGTATAGATGTACCAAAAGCTTCTTTATCCACTCATTGATTCTCGGGCACTCTGGTTGTTTCTAGATTCTGGCTATTGTGAATAATGCTGCTATGAACATAAAAGTAGGGATGGTGTTTCCGCTGCGTATTTTTCGCTTCCCGGAGTAGATTCCCAGGAGTGGTATGGCTGCGCTCAAATGGGAGTTCAATTTCTAGTCTTTGGAGGAATGTCCATATTGTTTTCCAGAAAGGCTGTACCAGCCGGCATTCCTACCAACAATGGATGAGTGTCCCCCTTTTCCCCACATCCACGCCAGCACTTGTTGTTCTTGCTCTTTTGGATATGTGCCAGTCTCTGTGGTGTAAAGTGGTATCTCATTGTTTTTAGATTTGCATCTCTCTGATGATTAGTGATGATGAGCATTTTTTCATATGTTTTTTGGCCATTCGAAATTCTTCCTTGTTGAAGTTTCTGTTCTTTTCTTATCCTCATTTTTTTGATGGGTTTGTTTGTTTTCTTCTTGTGAACTTCTACCATGAAGACTAGATAAATTTTTATTATTTTATTTATTTTGATTTTTGAGTCACACCTTATACTGCTCATGGGTTAGTCCTTATTCTGGCTCAAAGATAACTCCTGGATTGCTTATAGGACCCATATGGGATACCAGAGATGGAACTCAGTTGGCCTTGTGTAAGCCAGACAACCCTTCTCCCTCCCTGTATGATCGCTCTGGTCCCAGGATGTCAGAATTTTTAAATTAAGGTGTGATCAGGACAACATGCTCTCTGAAGGCTTTAGAGAAGAATATTTACTTGTCTCTTTTGTCTCTTTCTATATGTTGGTAGTTGCCAGAATTCCTTGTGAAATCTTGTTTTGTATCTGTTCACTCTGTCTTGTCAACAAATGGCACCCTAGTCCCATGTGCCTTCACATAATCTTATAAGAATCTTATAAGCTCATCTAAGAATAATAATTAGATTTATGGTCAATTAGAATCCCAAATGAAGGTACCAATTAATTTTACCTGAAAGTTTCTTATTTATATGTATGATCACATTCTGATTTTACAAGTTGACATATTATGGAAACATTATTCAATCTAAGTACTATCTGCCTTCTCCTCTCCCTAAAACCCCACTGTTTGTCTTATCCTGAAATCCTAGCATATTCCATTAAATGTTAAATCTAGATATCACCATCTCAAGAAGTTTTAAATTTCACCATGTAGATCAGATTATGAGTGTGAACCTGCATGTGATCCTTAGTGGAGAAATGTCTCTATCCATCCATGAATCTGGAAAACTGGAAAGCCAGTCATACACTTTAAAATTCAATAATAGACTCTTTATAAAATAATGGTCTCACTGAGAAAGGGAGGAAACCGTAGTTACATTATTCCAGATTCTACTTTTGTTATCACACGC